>OX377201.1:4081959-4372966 GCA_947396885.1 Heligmosomoides polygyrus polygyrus | reverse complement strand
CACTGCGAGAAAATGCGGCGAGCTGAAGCCTCAAAATGCGTACGCGAACAGAGCGCTTAAGGTACGGTACTTTATCGATGACGTGATTGAAGTTTCCTGCACTCTTACTTGTCCATATTTGGGTTTTCGACGCTCCCAATAACATCGTTCTGTTCTGCTTGAAGAGCGCTATCGAATTGTATCAATGTCGACCGATTTTGGAAACACAGGCCTGTGTTATACTCCCGCGGGAGCATCCGCGGAACCTCCGTGGACGAGGGGTGCACCGCGCCCCGCCACGCCCGCCGTCCGCGGTGCACCCCTCGTCCACGGAGGTTCCGCGGATGCTCCCGCGGGAGTACAACACAGGCCTATGTTTCCAAAATCGGTCGACATTGATACAATTCGATAGCGCTCTTCAAGTAGAACAGAACGACGTTATTGGGAGTGTCGAAAACCCAAATATGGACAAGTAAGAGTGCAGGAAACTTCAATCGCTAAGTCCGCCGCCCTAGAACGGCAGATGGGGCTAAGGCAGTTTAGGCAGATGAGAAGTTCTGATAACGTCATCGTAAAGTACCGTACCTTAAGCGCTCTGTTCGCGTACGCATTTTGAGGCTTTAGCTCACCGCGTCTTCTCGCAGTGGTTAACCGAACTCGGAAAAAATGCGCCACGGAAGCCTCACCTGCATTTTTGCACCGCTGTAACATTGCCCCCTCCTAAGCTAAGCCATTCTACTTTAGTATACTTATATATCGTTCTACTGCCTACAATAAACACAAGTTGCAGCCGAAACGATTCGAACTCGACGGAGTTATTGCGCTCCGAACACGCCCGCGCGCGTAATTTAGCGCAACAGCGGCAGACGCTCTCCGCGCTGTTTCTCGCCCAGATTTGAGTCTTCGACACTCGTAATAGCACAGTTCCGTTCAGCATGAAAAGCTCACGTCATCGTCCTTCCGCCGCGGCCTCGTCCTCTATGCTAATCAGTCAAAAAATTGATGATTCCAAAATCGGTCGAGATTGATACCGTTCGATAGCGCTTTTCATGCTGAACGGAACTGTGCCATTCCGAGTGTCGAAGACTCAAGTCTGGGCGAGTAGGAGCGCAAGAAACTCTAACCGCTAGCTTTTGCCGCTCTAAAACACCAGCCGAGGCTAAGGCAGTTTAGGCAACTGAGGAGCTATGAGCATATCGTCGTAAAGTACCTTAGGCACTCTGTTCACGTACGTATTTTAAAGCCGTCAGCTCGCCGCATCTTCTCGCAGTGGTCCACGGAAATCGGAAAAAAATGCTTCACACAATCCTCACCTGCATATTCGCACCCCTATAACATTGCCCCTTCCTAAGCTGAACCATTCTACTTTGGCGTACGTACAGAATGTTCGACTACCTACAAAACCTACAAGCTGCAGCATGAAAGGTTACAACATGACAGAGCTATTGCGCTCCGAACACGCCCATTCGTGCAATTTGCGAGCGGTCGCCCCCTTGGATTGAAAGGTTCGAATCCGTATGTATTGTTCACAGCGCACTTCAAAGGCTCGCTAGACAGCCTTAGAGCAACTCTTGACTAGGGCGGCTGCATATTTCTGATAAAACTCCCTAAACGCTCAGTCTACAAGCTGTCCCCCCCCCCCTTGATTGAAAGGTTCGATTCTGTATGCATTGTTCACGGCGCACACCAAAGTTTCGCTGGGACAGATTGGAGCTAATTCTGAGTAGGGTGGCGGAAAATTTCTGATAATCTCCAAACGGCTCGAATTAGTCTTGAAAACGTCGCAGTTCCCAGTGAGAGAAGATAGAAGCGCAGGGGACATGCGCTCGCCCATTCGATTGATAGGTTAGGTTCTGTGTGCATTGTGCACGGCGCACTCTCGGGCATTCCTGGCATGACAGAGCACTGGCGACGTACGCCATCTTTGAGATACTCCGAAAGCACGCATATCCTGGGAAATAAGCTGCTCTAATCGCCCGTCCAGCCAATTTTGGACCACCCACGGCGAAAACACGGGCGTTCCAGTAAAGTTTTACAAATGTTTGTGTAGATCTCGAAGAGGCGAATCGAATGGTACCAACCTTTATTCAAGAAACCTAAAACTGAAGGAGTTATGAGCGTGCGACGCTTTGCGACGCTATGTTGGCGTTTTTTCGCCCACTTTTAACCGTGCGGCGCGAGCGGTATTGTATACGACAGCTCCACTCTCACGTCGCGAAAGTGGGCTGCGTGAAAATTCAGTGAACTGGTCTGAGCAGTTTAACCCCACGGACCACACTCTACAGACAGGACTTCTTCTGTGAACCTTTTACTAGAAGCGCTGAAGCAGCATCTCTGAGATTAGTTCGATTACAGACGCTGGTTGGAGATGGAGGTAGCTCACCACTACTTGTTTCTTCTCAACCTCCGTGAGTTTTGGTGGAGAGGAATCGAAAGTTTGGCCGCAAGAGAAAAAGAAGAATGGGGATTATATCATTTGCTAAGTTTGTAATCTGTTACAACTGTGCGTGACGCTCTTTCTGTTGCTTTAGAGCTGCGACACTTTCCGATCAACCTAATGCATTGCTCTTCGTAGACAAAAAAAAAACAAGAACAATGGTTAGTTTTACTCAAATGACGATAAGTGATCACGTTTTCAGGGCTCGTCTTCAAAAAACGCCCACAATTGTGCAGTGTCTGGACGGATGTGGTCGCAGTGGCACACTTGTTACGATTGAAGTTGTACTGATGCAGTTTCTGAGAGGTAAGACTCCGCCACACATGACTCACGAGAACTGTCGGCAATAAGTGTTTAACGTGCCACGCCCTCTTCAATAAAATTATATGTAAACTACAGTGAAAGCAGTCTGAGAAATCGAATCTGACAGAGATATTCAAAAGTATATACATAGATAAATGTTGTGTCGCGGTTGTCAAACCTGTTCCTGGCTTTTCTAGGTTCTCCGCTGGAAGATGATACCGTTCTTCTGTCAGCACTATTTGTGCGCTTACAACGCCGTCTAGCTGTCTCTTCAGCTCTCCACTACCTCTTTATATATCGTACAATTCTCCATTGGGTGAGTAGACGACTTAAATGAGGCGCCATTTACCATTTACTTGAAAGATGGTCAAATATAAGAGTCTATGTCGGCGTACGAATCTATAGAAGAGTACATAGTATTTCTCCAGGAGGTACACGGTTAAGACTAGTACAACCCCCCCCCCTTGCGTTTCCATTAGATGACCAACCATTTTGACTCATAGCGAACCCATTTGGTAAAGAAATGTAAGGTTCATGAACCGCAGCATCTCTCTATACGAGAAGCGGTCTAAATGCCTCCTGCCACTAATGCTATGCAGACTACGAAGGCTTGTGCAGCATATCGGCTGCGGGCCGCGAAGCTCAGGTCACGGGAGACACCGATTCTCGGGCGCATGCAGAATCGCCTTTAGGTTCAGCTCGCGCTCAGGTTGGCGAAGTTTTTCTTTCGTTCTTTGCTGGTAAACACCAAATCTTTTTCCGAATTAGGAGGACAAAACAATGACGTGTGCATCGGCTTGCTCATGCAAATAGTTGTGACCATAGTATGTGTGGCGCCATCAAATATGATCATCTTGGATGATGCGTTCGACAAAGCAGCGCCGGTGGTGTAATGGCGCAGAGCATTCCTCCACGATCAGCAGGAGACGCGGGTTCAAGCCCTACCTGGCTCTCGAATTTTGATTGCTATAAAACATCGCTCTAAGAGTTTACATCCTAATTACCAGCCACAAGAAGCCCAAGGAAAATGAATCAAAAAATTATTTTTTGTGAATGTCCAATTTTGTCGCTCCAATGACGTCGATGCAAATCAACCAGAGATTGATCCAATGTCTCGATTCAGAAAAGCATAATTTTTTACGGTGCATTGTCCAACACTTCATTTTTATGACAGAATTTTATCTGCATAGGTGGTCTGCTTTTGGTGGAAAGTAAATAATTTTTCTTGAAAAGTTTTTTGAAAAGAGTTCTAAATTGAATTCGATTCGTCCAAATCATATCGAAGATAGCTACGAAGAAGCCCGGTTTCTTTATTGTATAACAAACAGGACTTGAATCTTTATATGACACAATTTCCTTCTTTGATGATGTTATTTCCGAAAAATATTTCCATCCTTCGGTTACGTCCCTCATCGATTCGAGGAGTTCCTCAAAAAATTCTGTGGTTAGAAATCAGCTTTGGCAGTAACACTCGTAATTTTGTAGAGTACAATTTCGGTTGCAGATGATGGGCCTTCGGGTGAAACAAGTGTTTCTCATCAATGAGATCCTTGGAATATCTGAAAAGTTGAACTCGTTGCGATTACTTCAAAAGCTGCACGAAAGTCTTTTCTTAACTGGAGAACAATTAGTAGTCAGAATGTTATTCAATGTTGTCCTTTAATCGAACAAATCATTTAATCAATCAGTCAATAACATGTCTTCTTCTGGGTGTCGAAGCTACACCTGGAATGAAGGACTTATAAAGTGGAATGAAAATCACATAAAAATTTGAAAAAGTCAACACAGATAAGAAATAAAACAGTGATGGAGGCAAGGGTTGTAAATTTTCATCAAAAGTCCAACACCATGTTTAACTCTGGAGCGGGCGCGTGATGCCTGTGCGTTTGGACGACAGACCATGAAAATACTTATGTAACCGGAGCTGTCTTCTGAGTGCAGGTGAAGAAGTAGTATGTGGGGATGTCGTGCCCCGGGCTGGCCGCCACCGGCATCGGTAACGGTGGTCCAAACCCACAGATGTGTGGCAGATCGGTGGGGACTTACAGCACGCTAATGCTCTTTCCCTTCCAGCCACGCGGCACCAACTACGTAGGGCCCTGCTGCACACGCCGAACCATTGGGATGGAAGTGCGGTGACCACTAGCTCCCTGGCCGGTCTACGAATCTGCGCCAACTTTCCCACACGTCTCTGCGCCTTCCCTTCACTCACATAGTGTTGCGATCAATAAAGATATCGGTATCTACCGGTCTTCGCGCAACTCCCGCAGACATGAGATAATCATACAGATTTACTATCTACACATTACTACCTCATCAGACACATATATCTACGAGTCACGCAACCAACCCGCCTAACTCACTAGGGGAATCTCCGACAGAAGCCCGCTAGGGTTCGGCGAGGTCCTACCTGAGGTGTGTGCCCACGAGGCGGTGCTCCTCGCCTCGCATCTGCGGTTACCTCTTCCTGGCGTCCATGCCAGGGTAGATCCTCCTTATCCTCGGCCCTGCGTTCCTCGATACTGCGGTGAAATCGGCTCGCTCCAGACTTCGTGACGTCCAGCGGATGTTGATGAGAGAGGACGGCGACTAGACACAACCTTCCGGGGCGGCGGCAGACGAGCGAAGTGGCGCCCGCGCGCGCGTTCATACTTCTTCGCAGCGAAACAGGCTGCGTATTCGACAGGCGTGCGCGGTGGGATCAAGAGGGCGCAGAGACTCTGCGTCCTTCAAGAGTCGTGGAGAAAGTCACGGCAGGGGACATATCAAGGCATCCACTGGCAGGGGCAAGGTCCAGGACATGACTTCAAAACGCCACGTCGCAAGGTAGCCGTGTGCGACATCGCAGAGTTCATATATGGGAGCGACACAGTAATATTTGTATTATATTTGACATGTTGTTTTTCCTCACTTTTCTTAGACACTGATTCAGAACTGTGGAAATCAGATATCTTATAGCTATATGAAACCCTGAGTGTGCATTTTGCGCTTCTCTCTAAGCAAAATGCTTGGACAGCGTTCAGAACATTTCGACCTAGCATAACCGCCATGCAGGTCGCCTCCAGTGCTAGATCGGAATAAGTCGTACAATCTCGTCGCGCACATTGCGCGACGCCCTACGGTTTTCGCGCGTCGTTGGAATGATGTCTGCTCTCTCTGAAACCTCGTCATCGTTATCAACAGTGATGTTTTGGCCTCTGTATAACCCTCCACAATAGTATTATATACGCAAGAGCTGCCTTATTCTTGGCTTCTATACACACCTAACAATTGACAGGCTTGAAAGGGTGCAGAACAGATCCACTGGGATATCTAAAATAGGATCTGTAGATGAAACTATGCATAGTTACATCCTTTAAAGTTCAACAAAAAATAGTTCTCTTTACATTGAAGGCTGCAAATTAAAAAGACTAGAAACAACCTCTTGCTCTATTACGACATGAAATTCTACCACGAGAAATAGGACTGTGTTATGGTGAATTCGTCAATAACTAATTTTTTCCTACTAAGCGGAAAGCTCGAACGGAGCTTTACCCTTTCACGACATTGATCACACTTTTTTGCCGTTGTGACAATGTCCCACGATGTCGTCGGACACCATCATAAGAATAGTTCATGGAAAGGAATTTAATAGTACAATATTAATCAATGAGTCCACTAATATATACGATCAAGACGGTCCTTGGAAACATCATTCGTTACTGTTTTTCGTATTTAACAAACAATACAAATAAAATAATTCAAGTAATCAGCGCGCGGGAAAAATGCGCGCTGTCTTAAGCGGCAATCACCTGAAAATCGCGCGTCGTGAAAGGGTTAAACTATCCCAAAGCGTTCCTAAACAACCGCCTTGCTTGTCGGGCTGGATTTGAATTTGTTACGTTCAGTCTAATGCTAAGTAATTTTAATGAAGGTATTTATTAAAATTAAGATTTAGCAGTTTCAAGAAACCTGCTCTCCATCACAGCACGCTTCTTAAAGCTCCCACTTGGGAATTGTTCATCCTCTTCTTCTTGGTACTTAAGTACTGTTCGGTCAGTTAAATGAAACTTCTTCTTCAGCGTTTGTCCCGCTTTCTTGCGGGGTCCGCTTTCCTGGAATACTGGCTCCACTTTTCCCGATCAAATGCCTGATCAGGGTGTAACCTAGCAATCTTCAAGTCCTGGTGCAGCGAATCAAGCCAGCGCTGCCTTGGTCTCCCTCGTGGCCGCTTTCCGGGCACCTCGAAGTTAAGGCCACTCTTTCGTACACAGTGTCACCGTTTGCGCGAAGAACATGTCCGTACCATCTCAGACGAGCTTCACGCAATTTCTCAACTATCGGGGTGACACCGAATCTTTGCCGAATGGTGTCGTTGCGCACACGGTCCATACGTAACTCAGGCCGTCCACCGTAGCATCTTCGTTTCCATTACGCTGGGGCGCCCTTCAGTTTCTTTGGTAACCGGCCAGCACTCAGCTCCGTAAATAGCTGCAGGTCGAACGACTGCTCTGTAGATCTTCGATTTAAGCCGCTCTTGTATCTTCTTGTCGCAGAGCACACCCGTCCGTGAGCGCCACTTGGACCACGCTGCACTCACGCGTGAATTGGCTTCAACGAGTAGACTGCCATCGGACGCGATTGCTGATCCCAAGTACTTGAATACCGAAGTACGTGGCAGCTCAATGCTTTTACCTTAATGGAGCTGGACTCATCTTCGTCTGTCGTAAAATACTCGGATTTTCTTACATTAAGTTTGAGTCCAAATCTCTCCAAGCGATCGCACCAAGCTTGTACCTGCCGCTGGAGTTCAACCTTATCTTAGCAAGCAAGCATTACATCGTCAGCATAAAGCAACGTCCAAGGGGCTGGCCGCTGAAGATCACATGATGTGGCATCCATAACGACGATGAAGAGCAGTGGGGAGAGCGCAGAACCTTGATGTACTCCGACAGAGATGGGAAACTCCATCGACGTACCTGCTGGCGCTTGGACTCTACTCCTTAGTTAAATGAAACTGTGACGAGTAAAATATTCGACAATGCGTTTTGATGAGCCGCGCGGGCAAACTCCTCCGAGTAGGAGGGGAAATGCAAAGGATTAAGTGGGTGAGGGAAAGAACACCTGACTCCCCTACGATGGACACTGAGCTCTACTATTAGAATACAAACAGCTCTGCCGCGATATTAGTTCAAGAAGCATATCATTGTCTTCACCAGAGTCTGATTACAACTTATCGCAAAATCTGTTGTTTTCAGATAGCACCGTATGTGACATCGGTGTATCAACGGCTGACACTCGGTTTATCGTGGCCTGGTGTCGGATTTGTAGCCAAGTATGAGTCGATGGTCAAACACCTGGCCAGAAGTACGCCTCCCTACTGAGGATGCTTGCCGCAGAATTTCTCTCCTTTAAAATGCCTACATTAATGAATGCATGATGAGATTAATTGTGATAAATCTTTTTACTGCTCTCGGGCTCACTGGAAGCTTCGTAAAGAGATGTTATAAAGTACTGCCCCATTATTCCACTTTTATTTTCTGCTCATGGTTGAGAACTGACATAAGTTCTTCGACTAGCTAGTTGCTGATCAAAATCAGTTTCACGTGTTCAAAAACAAGTGCTTTAGCTTTTCTGCCCCAACTGCGACTATAATAAGCACTGTGCCTCCGAATCTAGGATATGGAGCAACTTGTCTGAAGGCTCTTTGGAGTCGGACAGGCAAGAGCATTAGCAAGAAGGCAACAAGATACCTGTTCCATATCCCAATGGCAAAGCTCGTTAATCAGATTACACAGTGAAGGCAAGAAATTGGTTTTGTGGGCAGTAAGCACAGGAAGCATGTTATTTAAAGGCTTGTGCTATACAATATTTATATCCTCTCTCTCTGATAGATGCCTTCTACGTTCATCGCAAGCGTCGATATAGAATATTGCTGCATTAGTCTATTATGCTGTTCACTTTTTATTAGAATTTAAGCAGAAAATTCCGAGATCACCGAATGTACTGCGGTATTCGTGTAAGGATTTTGAGCGCCCAGTCCTTTTGCCCACGCCTTAACTTTCGCGCGATCATTGCTTTCAGAATTTTGAATAAGCTGAGAGAACTGGCTGGTCACATCGCGATACCACCCTGGTTTGGGAGGGAACATATAGCGGTTTCCTCGTTCTTGGACTTACTCGGCAACCCAGTGGCTTCCTCATGGTGTAGCAGGTCTACTGTCAGACAGTTTCAGGCAATGCAGTGTGCCATATACGAGAAGGTGGTTGTTGCACAACTTTGACAACTTCGGTCAAGGAATTCTCGTCAAGCTAGGATTGCACTAGGTTGTTGCAGAAGTTCTCGCCATTTTCAAGACACCACATTTTTTAGTTTTACAAAAAAGCCAAACACGTCAAGAAACGAAGTAGCCACCATCATGTTCTATCCCTCTTCTCCACCTTTCATGCAGTCTCCCGATCCCGTCAGCGTGGAACTTTTCTGGCCTTGATTCGAAAAAGCCAGCCAGCCAGCGTTCCATGTCGACCTCGTCATCGAACGTTTTTCCTTGCATGGCATTTGAGAGAGACAGGAAAAGGTGGTAGTCTGTTGGTGCAATATTTGGGTGAGGCAGCACTCCCATTCAAGGTCGAGAAGCTTTTGGCGAGTCATTCTTGCTCTATGTGGTGGAGCATTTCGTGAGAGAATAGGATTGTGCCATGAACCGGACGCTTTTCTAAGATCTTGGCGGTGAGTCTATCCAGCTGCTGACAGTACAAGTCCGCTGTTATAGTTTTGCTACGGACCAGCGGTTCGCAATACATGACATGCAACCTTTGTTATCCCACCAAACAGAAAGCATGATCATCAACGGGTGCGGACTATACTTGTTTCCTCCCAAAAAAAATTTCGAATAAACGAATAATCGAATATATTCGGTTTCACGAAAAACCGAAAATTCGAATAATGAATATATTCGAATTTTGGGCCTCGTCGAATATTCGAATAATGAATATATTCGAATTTTGGGCCTCGTCGAATATTCGAATAATGAATATTTTCGAATTTTGGACCTTGTCGAATATTCGAATAATGAATATATTCGAATTTTGGACGTTGTCTAATATTCGAATAATGAATATTCGAATATTCGAATTTATTCGAATATTCGTTCGAAATTATTCGATTCTGTCCGAAGTATACGACAGATGTATTTGAATTGAAAGTCAAATTAAGCCCTAGGCTAAATGCCTTTTCTAATTTCTTCTGTAAATCGTGTCTTCAATTTTCAAATCCAAACTCTTCTAATCTTAATGAATTCCGACCGTTACGCACAACTAGCATAGTGCCACAACATTTATCAATAGCGAATACTTTGGTTGAAATTGTAAACATTCCTGGGCTTCTAGCCACAAAATTTATCAGTAAAGAATACTTTAATTGAAATTGTAGATATTCTACGGCTTCTAATGACCCTCGTAAAGCAAGTACAGAAATAAACGTAATCTCAAACACGACATGTTATTTAAAGGCATTCGCACGAAAACAGAACAATGGAAAAGCAGATGTGGGCCTGCAAAAACACAATTTCCAAAAATAACAGATACACTGAAAAGCTGTAAGTCATAGTTGGCGACAAATCCACGCTTTCATTACGATTTCATGATGACGATTCCGATGAACTTTCTTCTTACACATACACGTGCCTTCCCACCAAGGTGTACAACCACTTAGTAGGGGTGACCCATACCCCGGCCCTATTTGCGCCTACTTACACTCTAGAATCAGCAAAAATCGGCAGCACAGGAACAAACAAGAAAAGCATAATAGAACACAACCGACCGCTGATCGATGATGTCTGCGCCAGGGATGGGCGGAAATTTTGAAAATTTTCCCAGAAAACAGAAATCAGAAAACAGAAAATCCAAAAACGCTAGAAAATCAGAAAACAGACATCAGAAAACAGAAAATTTGGAAATTATCACATCCAATTATTTTACCCAAAGATTCATTTTTCCAGTAGCAAATGCTTTTGTATGACTAGAGATGTAGTCGTAGACCAGCGTTTTATTTTGTAAGCGTTTATAAAAATTTCTACTACATTCCAGTCTACTGCAATCAGCAAGTTGTAAATCGGGACTGATAGATTCTAGGAATCTCGACACGTGAAGTACACAACATTGCTCATCAGCCCCGTTTCACCGCGAACGCCTCAATCAGATAATGGTCCCACTTGTAAGAAATATTTAGAGTACCGAACACGATGAATCAGTGGTCACTGTTTCCATATTTCAACTCAATTGCTTGCGTTTGTAGACGCACTCTCGCAACATACTCTAAAGCTGTGAAGAGATTCGTTGAGTATTACTGGCTCCGCTAGAATCTGTATTCCTAGTTCGTTTCGTTCTTGGTCATACCTTTCCTTGTAAGTAGCCTAGTTTCCACGTAACTGAAAGTTCTCAGGCCAACTTACCAATGCTCTTTACAGCACCTAGTTACTGCTTAGCCGACTAAGGTGATGTGCACTGGCTTGGTGCCTTACAGTACAGTACAAGATTTTGACTGAAGGGGCTGTCAGCACAACAGATCTTAGGTGAAGATGCTTTTTTGAATGCATAGACACCATATAATGAAGACCGAGCATATACCCTTTTTATCACATTATTATTTCATCTCATATTTATATATCATATTACATCTCAGTGGAAGACCAGAGGAACCGCTTTGCTGTACAGAGGAGTGCACGACATTAGCAACAATCGCCTGGTCTGCCTGATGTACGTAGTCTATAAGCTGTTAACTCGAGTCCTCCTGAATAGGATCGGCAGAACGCTAGATGAAGTACAGTCATGCGAACAAGCAGGATTTCAGAGAGGATTCAGTACGATCGACCACATACACATCATTACGAAGCTTATCGAAGTGCCGCGAGAGTACAAGCTGCCGCTGCACGTTCACCTGAAGAAGGCATTCGACTCTGTCGAAACTGAAGCGGTCGTCGAAGTCCTGCTCGTTCAGGGCGTTCCTACAGTGTGCATCAGAGTCCTTCGAGAGCAGCAGAGTGGATTCACGACAAAGGTCTCGCCATTCTACAACAACGTCGCTGCCAAAGTGAACAGAGAGGTTCGATGAGAGGGTACTATATCCCCGGTTCTCTTCTGCGCCACCCTTCAAAAGTCATTCGACAATTAGAATGGGAAGACATGAGAGTGAAAGACGACAGCCGGCAGCTACACCATCTAACACCGAGCGCTAGCCAGGCAGAGCAAATGCTTGCTGGCTTCGACTGTGTATGTGGGAACGTTGGACTACAGCTGAATCTTACGAAGACGATGTTCATGAGGAACAGATAAGTTTCTGACGCCCCACCCTCACTCAATGGAACGAACATCTTCGAATGCTCCAGATACGTGTATCTGGGTCGTGAAGTCAACATGACCAACTAACTAGCGCCGGAGCTGGGAAGGAGGATGCGAGCGGCTTGAGGAGCTGTAAAGAGAGTCGTGGAGAAGACGCAGAACGTCGGGTTCCGTACCCACCTTTTTGACTTCACTGTTCTTCCTGCCCTAAAAGACGCATCAGAGACCTGGGCTCTACGAAAGCAGGATGAACAAGCGATCGTGTCGCGTAGCGGGGAATCGAGAGGACAATGCTCGGAGTGACACGACTCACGCAAGTGAGAAAAGGCCTCGAGACTTCCGAGCTTCGCCGACGTTCGAAGATCAGGGACGCTGTCGCATAGGCCAAGTCGTCGAAAATTAGGCGGGCCACGTAATGCGCTTCGCAGACACCGAATGGACGAGAGCCATCACCGACTAGACTCCACGGGATGTCAAGAGAACACCAGGATGTCCACCTACGCGTTGGTCGGACTTCGTCAAAGCCCTGAATGAACAATATGACGCTCTTCGTGTCCCTCGTGCGAAAGGGATTCTTTAGATACCCTGGCACGTGGCATGGACGTGTTGAGACGCTGCTGGTGCCCGCTTAAACAACTCGATGATAAATGGGACGACAGATGATATAAGTGATAAATGAGAAATTTCGTGTATCAGTACTGTATCATTACAGCAGCGAAATCGAAGGTAACTAAAACTTTTCTGTCTCTTACTAATTTGTGACACCAAGGAGGAATCTTCATAGTTAGAAAAGCAGCTTCAACGAAGGCTCCGCAGTAAGCGATATTGGGGATGACCGACTAACAGTGATCAATTTTTAAACCGGAGGTGGAGAATAACCCTACCCACAGTAACTCTAGGACAAGTGGTTAGTTAGTACATAATTTAATGCCCTCAGAATAATAGTTTAAAGTTTTAATATAAAATTTTTAGTGATAGTTCATGAGTATGCGGCGCAATTACTACACGAGCACATCCAAAAACGCCACATGCTTTCCATCCAAAATGCTCTAGAAATACTATTGTGGAATGAAGCTCACTATTCTATAATACTTTTTGGATTCCTTTCATTAGATTTCTGTGATAACATTTTGTTCGTAACTCTATTTTCTGTTTTCTGGCCAATTTTTGGCCATTTTCCCAGAAAACAGAAAACAGAAAAAATTTGTCAAAAATGGCCAGAAAATCAGAAAACAGAAAACAGAAAACAGAAAACAGAAATTCCGCCCATCCCTGATGCAGACTCCCGATCCCGTCAGCGTAGAACTTTTCTGGCTTTGATTCGAAAAAGCCAGCAAGCTGGCGTACCTCGTCATCGAACGTTTTTCCTTGCATGACATTGGAGAGAGACAGGAAAAGGTGGTAGTCTGTTGGTGCAACATTTGGGTGAAGCACACTTCCCATCCAAGGTCGAGAAACTTTAGGCGAGTCATTCTTGCAATGTGTGGTCGAGCATTGTCGTGCGGGAATAGGATTGTGCCATGATTTGGACGCTTTTCTGCTATCTTGGCGGTGAGTCTATCCAGCTGCGGACAGTAGAAGTCAGCTGTTAGGGTTTCGTTACGGGCCAGCAGGTCCCAGTAGATGACACCTTTGTAATCCCACCAAACAGAAAGCATGATCTTCGACGGGTGAGGACTCTCCTTTGGCTGTGGCTCAGCCTGCTCACTCTTGTTGTAGCCCGTGGATCCGATTCCACCAGCTGTCGCCATCGGTTGTTGCCGACATCGAATTCACGTCCTGACCAGAACGAACCTTGAAGGTTAAACTCACTTTGCGAAAGCGTGCGAAGATTCTCGTGCAGTGGGATTGGACACTGTGCCTCCACAAATGCACCATTTATGCGACGACGGGGAGCGGCTGCTGGCTCACCAAATTTGAAGTCATGGAATAAGAGACCTCCGATGTACTCCTTTGAAAGCTCCATCTTTCTAGAAGGAGCTACGCGAGAGTGAGTAGCTAGCAATAATAGTAAACTTATAAATACCCGATCTCTTTATGTGAACAAAATAGGTTGCTATAAGGTAGCGTTAGTGAGAAAAACAGCACATTCAAAAAATGGCGTGAAGTTTCGGAACAACCTAATACTCTCCGCTTCACTCAAAGGCCTATAAGAGAAGGCATTACGCAAAGCGAACCTAAGGAGAAGTACTCCGGTCTAAGCAGTAAGTACTGCGGCCGTTTGCGACGAAAAAATTCGCCGCATACTGCTACATGCTCATAACTCCTTCAGTTTTAGTTTTTTTTTTGATGAAAAAAGTTTGGCACCGCTCGATTCGTCTCTTCGAGATCTACACAAAAGCGTACACAACTTTTCAGGCCAGTACACCGCTTTTCGCCGTGGGTCGCCCAAAAAATGACTGGGCAGGCTTTTGCAATTAGAGAAACTTACTTCCCGGGACCTGCATGTCTTCGTAGTAGGTCAGGCATGGCAACGTTGCCAGTGCTCTTTCATGCCAGGAATGCTCCGAGAGTGCGCCGTGCACGATGCATACGGAATCGAACCTACCAGTCGAGTGGGCGCGACAACTGATAGAGTTAGCTTAGTTTGACGAAAACACCCTATCTATAGCCTTTCATGACACGATTTCTTTTTCGATTTCAGTCGACCCCTGTGGGAAGATGAGGTGAGCTTACGGCCTAAGAGTGCGAACCCTAGTAGAACACTTAAACCACACTACTAAAACTTTTTGCTGCCGTCAAAATCCACCCACTGGCCGAAGGATTCACACTTGACAGAGTTATTGCGCTTAGAGCACGCCAGCGCGTCGGTAGAGCTTGAGGAAAATTCGCCATAATCGTTGGAATTGCAAAAATCATTGCATGCTAGACATGTAAAAGCTAATTGTTTTGCGAATTCCCGAAACGTATACATGAAGAGCGTCGCGCGAGCAATAATGGTAAGCTTATACATACCTGATCGCACTCAAATGCGTATACGTTTAGAAACGCCAAAGACAATCGCAATAGAAGGAAGACTTCAACTTCTCTGCTATTAAACTTTGGGCAAATGGCAGTTACGCTATCAATAAGAGAAGCATTGCAGTATTCTACAGGAGTGCGCGGCGCAAGCTCTTTACATGGAAAATATTCCTTATCAGTATGTGGGCTTCCGTTGCCTCTAACACAAATCTGCTTAATGGCTTTATTCGTCAACTATGTACAACCAAAAGATGGCTAACCTAACAGAGTGGAGAAACTCCACAAGACTGAGACGGCGAATGCGATACTTCTATGCACATAGAAGACGTCGTGCACCTACGGTTTTCAACGAAGAAGACATTGTAGGTGAACTGTGAATGCACTGATTTTTAGCCCGTCTGAGGTCTCGTGAGTGAGAAACTCATGAAAAAGTAGCGGCAGCCGGGGCTTGCTGCGACAATCAGTTCGCTTCAGAACATATTTCTAAGAACAATTTGCTTCCAAGAGAGTATTGTATTGCATGCCCACTCAAAAGGCGTATTATATTTTGTTCTTAAGGTTTAAGTCTTAAGAGCACAACAGAGTTTTGAAATAAGTTTTCTTAAAACAAACGACAAGGTTGGCTATATGAAAAAGTGTACCATTTGACAATAGATAAGTCTACTTTTACTTAAAAAGCGTTTGCTTAAAATGGTAAACGTCCAGTTAGACACGAAGAGTGTTCAGCTTAAAGTGATGAATGTATTTATATAACTTCTTGACGGCGTTTCGAAAACCTTCATTCTCGTTTTGGTGTCAATTTTTCTTAATAGTTCCTCCAACGGAGAAAGAATGAATATACGTTAGGAAGCTTTCCTAAGCCCAATATGATTGATGATAATTACGGCGTAGGTCGTATAATATACGCATAATTGTAGTGATCTACTTGATGGGCACGTGTAGCGCAGTCGAAGGAGGTGTTGGCTGTCGTGTGCACCCGATACCAGTTTTCTGCTTCGAATTTCCGGCTCAAGTCTCTAAGTCATTTTCTGCCCTATTTAAAATATTTAAGAATCTGAATTGTAACGATACAGTACCGCGCATGTCTTTTGGTCAATTCCCGAAAAAGCCGCTTTGGAACGCTCCAAAGCGGCTTTTTCGGGAATTGACCAAAAGACATGCGCGGTACTGTAGTTCACTTCTGATCACCTTGTATAAGACATATGTCATTCCAATTTTGGAGTGTTGCTCTCAGGTTTGGAGCCCTCACACAAAAAAAAGAGGAAAATTTGAAAAGGTTCAGAAGACATTCACAAAAATCCTGTTCCATAGGTGCTTCTCGAATTTCACATGTTCTGGAATTATTCCAGGATATGGAGAAAGTTTCAAAATTTTTAACCTCAAAAGTCTTCTTTATAGGCGTGTTTTTAACGATTCAATTTTCTGTTTCAAAATCCTCGTGGGTGAGTCAAGGGTGAGAACTAGCAAGTACTGGGTTTTCGTGCCGTTGCAAGGTCGTCATAACAAGTACTGCTTTCGCTACCTCAAGATAAAGAAGACAAATAAGGATAAGGCTCGTTGGCTGCAAATGCTGCTTCCTAACTTACTTGAAGCGCCCAACCACAAGGTTTTCCGAGGTCAGCTGAAGAAAATGAATTGCTTTTTACACACCACATCCCTGATCTCGACTAGAGTGGGGCACAATTTTTTTTATTTTAAATTTATTTTTGTTATCATTTTTTTAAATTATTTTTTCTATTTTTTTCGTTCTCATTGCAGGGTGCGTAAAAAGTATTGACGCACCTACATTTTGTTTCAGCTCCAGCTTTCTCTTTCTACCTCTCTAGGTTTTTGTGTGTTATTTTCGTTTCCTGTATTGTGCTCAAAAAACACTCACGAAAAAAACTGACGAAACATGACCATCGTCGCTACGGTGGCCCTTTTTTGTCTGTTACCCAAAGAGCTGAATATTTCCTTGACAAGAGAATTAGGCGCTGTTCGAAACGGTTGGTGAGGAAAGAGGTCAGCAACCTAAACGTCAGCCACGGCTCTGTTATAACAGATAATGATTACAATATGTTCAAGCACGATAACGTTCAAATCCAAAATTATCACTCTCTGTCCGATAACGGCAAACAGGTAACGCGCGCTGGTATGGACAGCTTCTCAGACGAACACAGCTTAAACATGAATCCGCTGGATCACTCTTTTTAGGCGATTTTGGAGAATGAGGTCTGTGCTACTTTCAACAGAAGTGACCAGTCGCAGAAGGCTACCCTGTTAAAAGCACGGGACGAAATCCAAGCGGGTACTTGCGGCGCATGCTCATGAATTTTTCCGTCGTTTTCGCTCCTGTATTCACAGTAAAGGAGCCAATGTCAATTACGAGTTACTCTATCGTGTTCGCAAGATCATTTTCCATATTTCTCAAATGAATATTTTAAAAATTACTGCACAATACTATTTCCACAACTGTCATTTACTGCGTCAATACTTTTTACGCACCCTGCACGTGTTCTTTTTTATTTATCAGTATCACTAGGTTTTTTCATTACACACATAATTTTCTATCAATATTCTTAGCTTTTTAGTTGCCCTCTATGAGTTAGTGTTTGTATTAGTGTGTTCCTGGCGCGTGGAGCACAGTCGGAGGAGGCGCCGGCTGCCGCCTGCACCCGATACCAGGTTCTTGGTTCGAATTTCCCGCCTAGGCCAACCAAGCCTGCCACTCCTCCGGGGTCGGTGAATTGGAATCAGACTTGCCTGGAAAGGATAAAGCGATGACTTGTTCATCGGCTGGCCACCGACCAAATACGACCAAATAACCAAAGTTGTATGACCAAATACGCATTGAAATCGCCTCCACGACATCCCGAAGTAGAAGTAGAATGCGTGGCACATCCCAAATGGAATTGATAACGCCGTCCTTCATCCTTTCATTACTTTGTTCCTAGTTCACTTTTCTTACGATTAGTTTCCTAATTGCTCTTCTTTCGTTTGTTCACTCTTTGATAAGGGTAAGGATAAAGGACGGCGTTACTCAATCCCTTCTGGGATGCGCCAGCGCATTATACTTCTACGGGATGTCGTGGAGGCGACATGAATGCGTATTTGGCCATACAATGACTTGCGGTGGCCAGCCGATGAACAAGTCAGCGCTTTATCCTTACCAGACAAGTCTGGTACCAATTCACCGACCCCGAAGGGATGGAAGGCTTGGTTGGCCTGGGCGAGAGATCCGAACCAGGAACCTGGTATCGGGTGCACGCGACAGTCGCACCTCCTCCGACTGCGCTACACGCGCCCTCTACTCTTTGATAGTTTCAAATATTTCATGTTGCTCTATCACTTGTTAGCGGACTTGTGTGGTTGGTCAGACTGAGTGTATATACACATCCGTCTTCTGTTGTTTCTCCAACAGCCGAAGGTACGAGATTTGTTGGAGTTGTCGGACCTACTAGCGATAAGTTGTCCGGAGCCGATCTCACGACTTGCAGTGTTGGCGGCACATTGCTCTTCTCCTTCAAATTCTTAGCCTCCCTCAGTCCCCTCCTATCTAATTCTTTCTAGTTGATGTTTTACAGAATTTGCCGTCGAAGAAATGTAGTTTAGTCAGTTAACTAACTTTAGTTCGCGTCGCTTATGGCTTTTAATTTTTTATTTTTCTCATTGTGTTTTTTGCGATTTACCGTGTCCATTTTGTATTAGTTTTGTGCGCACTATATAATGCAAATAAATAAATAAATAAATAAATAACTCGTTGTATGGCCAAATCCGCATTTAGATCGCCTAAACGACATCATGTAGAAGTACAATGCGTGGCGCATCCTAAAAGGGACTAAGTAACGCCGTCATTTATCCTTTATCCTCTACTTCCCGTCCCTTTATACGGTGTACTGCGTGCTTTATGCGTAAGCGGTACGTAATAATTTGTAGTTGGAAACCGTTCCAGGCAGTTCTTCATCCAGGAGTTTAAAAGGGCAATGTGTAGTAAGCAGAAGGGAACGTTGAATGTTATAAATATATCTTAGACGGTTCCGACAATTTTTGCATTGCACAACGATCGTGGACTGGGTGGTATTTTACCTTGTGCCCGTTGCTTCCATATTTGAATGCAGACGTCAAGAACAGGTTGGAGCTTTATGCGTGCTTAATGGAAGATTTGCATTAACACTTTTATTGATGATAGACTTACTGAAATCAGGCAGCGGCAATCTTGAGCCGAACGGCTCAACTGTGATTAGACTCTATTTCTGCCGAGAAATCTTGCACAACAAGGAGAGCGTTGGACACGCGCTCACTTCGTTACGTTGACAGCTTGACGAAGCAACGATGCTGCGTCACTAAGAAGCCCTTCGGGTCAGTTTTGAGCAGATTTATAAAAGGAAGCTTCACTACGAGCCTACGATTGAAAGGCGGTAACAGAGTTGAGAATCCAGGCTACACGATAATGGTCACAAAAATTCAACTAACCTTTTGTGGACCTTTTGCGAAACACCTGAACCGTTCCACAAGGTATTAGTTATCCAATTTTACGGATATTGGAAATTGTTGTGAAGGTAGAATTCCTATTAATGCAGACCTTTTCTTCACACTTGGCTTACGGCTGAAATCCTAATTCAACCCTTCATCGGATGTGTGTCCTAATAGACGTATTGTCAGTTTGACGAATCGAGTTCTTCGAAAGTCATCAAGCAGATTAGTGTAGTTATTTCAGAAGCACAAAGCTCTGTCTAATTCAACTGCAGGCCAACGTTTCCTTTGTTTTGGTAAAATAACATGCGCTCATTAAATTTCAGCGATATTATGCAGATTTTTTAAATTTTATTGGTCAAATTGCATGGCGCCGCTCTAAAGAGTGTTGAGTATCCAGTACTACCACTTATTCTTTGAATTCCGGAAAGAAGAAAATGGGAGCTCCAAGCCAAATTTTACGGTGACACGCTGATGCATTGCGCTTGGTGGCGATGTCCGTTCCTCCACGAGGTGCCACTGGAGACTGTTCTCTTTGCGAGCTAAGCCGAACACGGACATTCGATTGCAGGCGATGGGCCCTTGTGACAGGCCGCCCTACGAACACCCATGTCACATCACATGGTTCATGACAGTTCACGTATTTCGAAATAGTGCAACGGCGACCGCGGGATCCGACGCGCACTCGCAGAGCCCAAGGAGTGTGAAAAGTATGAGAGGGTCCATTGTATTGCAAGGACGGCATCTGTGGAAATTGTGCAAGTTCAGAAGTTCCGCAACGTAGGAAAGACCCGCGTGGCAACACTGAATGTGGGTATGTTCACGGGCCGCTCGTGCGAGTTGGTTGAAGTACTGGAGCGTAGAAGAGTTGATTTCTTTGCGATGCAGGAGACAAGGTGGTCGCTTTGACAATCGATTGATGGAGATCGTTGTCGCCGCTATAGAGCGACTCTATGAATTCTTCTCTGCATATGATTTGCAGACTGGCTGCTCCGATCAAGCCAAGGATGAGTTTTGGAGCCTGCATGCAGGCCACAGCAGAGGTACCGTCGAAAGATGTCATCGTAGTCGCTAGTGACCTTAATGGGCACGTAGGCGCTGCGAAATACGGGTAAATCTGTCATGGTGGATTCGGTTACGGGTCGCGTAACGCAGATTGCGAGCGTATTCTTGAGTATGTGGAATCCTATCTCCTCATCGCAGTGAACACCGTAGTTCTTAAACGCGAATTTCACCTCGTTCTATAGCGAGAGCACCAGGACTCAGATAGACTTTGTCCTTGTAGAAAATTGTGACTGAAGTCTTGTCACAGACGCGAAGGTCGTGCCGTATGAGACGGTCGCTCCACAGCTGATAAAATTTGAAGACCCCTGAGGCTGAAGCAGGTCGAGCGATGTTGCGCACAAAAAATTAAGTAGTGACGAATGAGAGAGAAGGGAGCAGCTCTGATTTCTCGCGTGCGGTTACCGACAGTCACGACTGTCGATGAAGTTTGTAAGAAGGCGATCGCCGCGATACGTCAAGCTGTGCAGTCGGAACTCGGCATTCCGAAGCCTGGGCGATGCAAGATCGACATAGCTGCGGGCAAACGACGTGAAAGCAAAAGTGGGAAAGAAGAAGTCGCTTTATCACGTGTTTCTCAGCCGACAACTGTCGGAAGTACTAGAAAGCGAAGAAAGCTGCAAAGAAGGCCGTGGCGGTTGCAAAAGCCACTCATTATGGAGATATCAATGAGAAGATCGTGTCACGTGATGGTGATCGGTATCTGTACCGACTTGCTAAGTATCGCCATCTTTAGATCGAGGATACTGAGAAGTTTTTTGGCATCAGTGATGAAAACGGCCACCTTATCATAGAACACAAAAACGCATTGAAAAGGTGGAGCGACTACCCTGAGGAAATTTCTACAGTAGAATTTCCTCATCCAACCATCCCTCAACAGTTCCAAACCACGGCCCTTTCCAGAAGATCACCGTGGAGGAAACTGAAAACGGTTTCAAGAAGATGACGCCAGGCAAAGCGAATGAGCCTACTACGTTGCTACTGATCTGTGGAAGTCAAAGCATTGGTATCTTGCTGAATGGTTGACGAAGTTCTTAAGTCAGATTGTTGTGAAAAAAAACCTGAGTATTGGCGCCAAGGCACGACGATTCCAATTTGGAAGACGTAACAGCATGAAGATTTTTGAGCGAACTGTCGGTGGACGAATTCGTGACATCGTCTAGCTTACCAACAGTCACTGTGGCTTCGTGGTCGGCTGTGGCACCATCGATGCCATTCATACACGCTGCCTGCCTCCTGTTAACGAAGCACAGCAAGAAACAGAAGCCGGCGCATATCTCATTCCTCGACTTGGAGAAGGCCTCTGATCACGTACCGCGTGAAGTGATATGATATGATGATATAGGACATCATGGAATTTCTGAAGAGCTCATAGAGTGGGTGCGAGTTCTCTAGAGTCGAATGCAAGCTGCAGCTCAGCCTTCTGTTGGGGTCCACCAGGGTTCTGCGCTTTCTCCACTCCTCTTTGTTGCCCTCATGGTTGGCATTACGCGAAATATTCAGAAGCCCTTCGCTTGGACGTTGCTTTAGGATGATGACGTATAGCTCACTAACGGAGATAAAGATGAACTTGAGCGAGAGATGCAAGCCTGGTGTGATCACTTGGAGCGATTTGGACTCAAACTGAACGTGAACGAGTACCTAACGACTGACATGTACGAGTCCATGCCGGTGCTGGGCAGGGACATAACGAGCGACTTTGGGAGCATTAAAGAGATCGTGCAGAAGAAGAGGAACGTCCGTCTCCGTGCCCACCTATTCGATTTCACTATTCTTCAGGCGCCAACGTATGCCTGAGAGACCTGGGCCTCACGAAAGCAAGATAAGTAGGATAAACACACGATCAGCGTCGTGCAGAGAGGATCGAGAGGACGATTCTCGGAGTGACATGATTCACGCAAATGAGAGAAGACCTCCAGAGTTCCGAGCTCCGTCGACGTTCCAAGATCAGAGACGCTGTCGCATGGGCCAAGTCGTGGAAAATTAGGTGGATCGGCCAAGTAATGAGCTTTCAGACTCCCTCTGGACGAGAGCCGTCACGGACTAGATTTCGCTGGATGTCAAGGGAAGACTAGGATGCCCACCAACGCGTTGGATGTTCTCATTAGTACACCTTAATGCCTAATTAATTAGCTGATATTTTTGTTGGGAACGGTATCGCAATTTTACTACCACATATCATGCAGTATGTGTACCATGGTAATGCATGAGGTAGTCGCGTATGAAATGGCCGATTTTTCTACCTCAATTTCTAGTCGGTTTTTCGTGACTACGAATGTTCCCGTCTTAGACATTGTATATAGTTTCTAAAAGCGCGGAATGTCCGCTTTCTTATCATTTATCGTATTTGGGACATAAATGACTACTGCTGAGGTTTTCGACGTAGCTTTTGCAATATAAATCAACGCAAAACTCGGATGCTCTACCTATATGAATGGAAAAATGAACACTGTGCCCCAGCCGCACCTCATAACATCAACGCTGCATTTGGGGAGGATTTCGCTAAGGAACACATAATTTTCTAGTGGTTAGAAAGGTTTCGATCTCGACTCGAAGCGAAGACCGAGGAAGGCACTCCTTAACGACGGCCAATCCAAAGCCATGGTGGAGGCAGAGCCGCGTCAAACTGTGAGAGAGCTAGCACAGCACTTCGGCGTTGACTATCAGTCGCCACTTGAATGCGACCGGAACGTTAAAGAAATTTGATGAATGGATCCAGCACGAACTGACCGCCGAGCAGATGCTGAACCACCACGATACCTGTGTTTCGCTAAGGCTGGGCAGTCTAAGGGAGCCTTTAGGGCAGGATCGTGACATGCGACGATAAATGGATCCTTTATGACAATCGTCGTCGCTCTACACAATGATTGATCAGGAATGAGAGTCCCAGGGAGATGCCGAAACCAAGTCTCCATCCAAAGAACACCTTGGTGACCGTATGGTGGACAATGGCTAGATAGTCCACTACAAGTTCTTGGAGACTGGAGAGACTGTCACAGCGGAGAAGTACTGTGGCGAAACTGGAGAGATGCAACAGAAGTTGATTGAAAAACAGCCGGCGGTGGTCAATCGAAGAGGCCCAATCCTACTGCATGACGACCAGGGATGTGCGGAATTTCCGTTTCCGTGTTCTGAATTCCGGTTTTTTGGTGACCGGAAGGCGGAATCGGAAATGGGCACCGCCAAACACTAGTTTTCTGTTGAACACAATCAGCTTATCACGCAAAAAGAGTTTTCCTTCGGATAATTGTGAGAGAAATATTGTTTGGCGACTATAGAAATAATATTCTTGAAATTGGTTAGACTACTAAAAGAAAGTACTCAAAAATGGCAACGTCTGAGTGCAGGGCAAAATTAATGTGCCAGCAAAAGCTAGGTATGCATTGTTTGCATACATAGCTTTTGAATGTTTTTCCTGCTGATCGGAAAATGATCTAAGTGACTGCTCCAGCTTGGCATTTCACCCCAGTGAGTTTCTAAATGCTGGTAGGTAAGTAACCTAAAGTTGTTAAGTCCGTTAAGTCTACCGTTCAAAAAATTACAGCAACAAATGGCAGCAAAAACCCGCAGGATCTAGATATGGAAACAGCGGAGAGACTGCATGCTAAAATAGTGAGAAATAGTGAGGCAGGACTCTGAATTTGATTCGTTTATTGCTGTAGCCATAGCTAAAAGGTTATCATTACAACATTATGAATTCATGCTTCGTTGCGTTATGTTATGTTATGATGACGATGAGCATTAATCTCTGTGGAAAATCCTGCTGCTCGCATAGTTCTGAGCAAGAAAAAGTGCAACAGAAGCCGTCTCTTACGCAGCTCTAGATGCACTTTTGAAAAAATGGTGGATATGTGTCATTTTCGTTACTGCGTTTCGCATTCCGGTTTCCGGCCATTTCCGTTCCGCCTTTCATCTTCCGCTCTTTCCAGAAAAATCTTTGCAGGTTCCTGATGACAACACGCGTCCGCACATCTTGAAAATTGTTCTCCAGAAACTGTATGAATAGAGACACGAAACTATGCCACATCCAACATTTTCACCAGATCTGTTCCCTACCAGCTATTTATTTATTTATTGAAATACTCTGTATAAGACAGGAGTGAGATAAAATTGCAACACAACAAACACCAAAACTAACAAACAAAGGTAGCTCCTAAATATCTACGGACAGAGAATTTGTTTTGCTGCGATGCGTTTGAAAGAGTACTTGGATTCCGGGAGGGAGGTAGTCTTACTAATTTGTAGATAGGCTAAACCTGCTCTAACTATGAAAAATTTGGCTCTTACCGTGGTCTTAGGCTTAGCGAAGTGCAATTTATATTGACCCCCTCTGGTTACTGAGGGACGCAGAGTATAGAACTGTGAAAAGTTGGCTGCGGACTGCTCCCTAAAAAGTTTACGAACCATGCACAAATCAAATAATTTTCTTCTAGATAATAGACTCGAAAGTCCAAAATACCTGTTTCTGATAACCGCACTTGGAATCTTGCCGTAGAGAAAGCCACCACGCCTTATTAGAGTTTTCCTAGTAAAGTTGTTCTGAATTTTTTCAAGTAATGCAATATCCTTCTTTTTGTGAGGGGAAAAGACAACCGTTCCGCATTCCAAAATAGGGCGAATATAAGTTTTGTGAGCCGTAATGAGAACCTTGCTATCCTTCGTTGTGAGGGCTTTGAAAATGTGATACGTTCGAGTAAAAGCAGACCTGAACAACTCTTTGTAGTGTGGGCGAAAGTCTAAAGTATCAGTGTATCGGAATCCCAGGTCCTTAATTTCACTGACTGTTGTTATTGAAGAACCGTTGATATGATAGTTTATGGGCGTAAGAGACTGTCCTATTCTCATATGAAAGGTTTTACTCTCTGACAGGGGTAGTTGCCAATCCTCGGACCATTTAACCAGACCGTCAATTACTTCTTGCAGTTTAACTGCATCCTGAGACCCCTCAATATTCATATATTCACGAGCAGTTCACTTATGTCAGCTGCATAAATGTTGAAAAGTATAGGTGATAGAACTCCACCTTGTGGGATTCCGCTAGATATTTCATACACATCAGAGAAGGAGGAGTTTACTCTCACTTGAAAAGTTCTACCCAAAAGAAAACATTCGAGCCACTTAAATACCTTCTCATGTAAACCTATCCTTTTTAGTTTATGCAAAAGCTTTGCATGGCTGACCCTATCAAATGCCTTGGCAAAGTCGCATGCATTTTTTGTCATCAAGGGCGAGTGTCCAGTCGTTAAGGGTCTCCAGCATTTTGGTGGCAACAGATTTTCCTTTGGTGAAGCCATGCTGAGAATCGGGTATCAGACCATTAGTATCAAGATGACTCAAGATATGGGGCTTAAGAAGCTTCTCAAATACCCTGCAGAATAGCGAAGTGATACTGACTGGCCTATAGTTTGCAGGATCCGACGAAGGTTTAGCTTTTGGTATTGGAGTAACGAAAGAATGCTTCCATAGTCTGGGCACCTCAGAAAACATAAGGGACTGGTTGTATAGGTATGAAAGCGGATAAGCAATAGAATGAGCAACCTTCTTTATAAACACAAAAGGGATGCCGTCTGGTGTTAACGAATAAGACGTGGGCCACTTTTGCAAAACTTCGTAAACTTTGACTGCGTCAAAAAAGGGAAATGTCTGCATTTTGGAATGAATTTTAGGGGAGAACTCAGGCTGAATTCCGTTGTCCGTAATGAACACCTTGCAGAACTGCGATGCCAATGCATTTGCTTTGTCATGATCTTCGAGTAACAACTTGCCATCTAGTTTTAAATCAGAAAACAATGTTTTGTCCTTAAGTTTGGTTTTCATGAACTTGTAGAAGAGTCGTTTGTCGCGTGACTCCACCACCTTCTTCTCAATAGACCTATTAAACTTTAACACCTTTTCATTAAAGCTTTTGGAAAATCTATAGTACTCCGTCCAATCTTCGCTGAGCCTAGCGTAGGTCAACAGACAGTTTTTGTGATCAAGCATGTTCTGTAGGTAAGTAGGAAGCTGAGCCCTAGACGGAAAGACGTATCCCCATGGAACAAATTTATTTATAACGTCTGCGAGTATTGAAAGAAACAAACCATATTTTTCATCTACTGTAGCAAAACACTCCATGGAGTCTACCCACATGACACTAAAAAGATAATTATTGATCGCATTAAAATCTGCCGTTAAAAAGAGTTTTCCTTCGGATAATTGTGAGAGAAATATTGTTTGGCGACTATAGAAATAATATTCTTGAAATTGGTTAGACTACTAAAAGAAAGTACTCAAAAATGGCAACGTCTGAGTGCAGGGCAAAATTAATGTGCCAGCAAAGCTAGGTATGCATTGTTTGCATACATAGCTTTTGAATGTTTTTCCTGCTGATCGGAAAATGATCTAGGTGACTGCTCTAGCTTGGCATTTCACCCCAGTGAGTTTCTAAATGCTGGTAGGTAAGTAACCTAAAGTTGTTACGTCCGTTAAGTCTACCGTTCAAAAAATTACAGCAACAAATGTCAGCGAAAACCCGCGGGATCTAGATATGGAAACTGCGGAGAGACTGCATGCTAAAATAGTGAGAAATAGGGAGGCAGGACTCTGAATTTGTTTCGTTTATTGCTGTAGCCATAGCTAAAAGGTTATCATTACAACATTATGAATTCATGCTTCGTTGCGTTATGTTATGTTATGATGACGATGAGCATTAATCTCTGTGGAAAATCCTGCTGCTCGCATAGTTCTGAGCAAGAAAAAGTGCAACAGAAGCCGTCTCTTACGCAGCTCTAGATGCACTTTTGAAAAAATGGTGGATATGTGTCATTTTCGTTACTGCGTTTCGCATTCCGGTTTCCGGCCATTTCCGTTCCGCCTTTCATCTTCCGCTCTTTCCAGAAAAATCTTTGCAGGTTCCTGATGACAACACGCGTCCGCACATCTTGAAAATTGTTCTCCAGAAACTGTATGATAGAGACACGAAACTATGCCACATCCAACATTTTCACCAGATCTGTTCGATACCAATTATCGTTTTTCAAGTATTTAGATCGTCATGTGAAGGTTAAAATTCGGCAACCAGGATGAAAATGACTTCTTATGTTTAATTAATTCTCGTAGTTCTGATTTTTGAATGATGGAATGTCTAAGGTACTGTCGCGTTGGAAAAAGCATAGTAATTGTAATGGAGCTTACATCATCTAATAAATTTGCTTCCTAGCAAAGCTATGCTAGCTCTGTCAAAATTTTCAGTCAAATCGGCCATTTCATATGCAACGACCTAATAGATTATCACTACTCACAGATTATATCGCAATCTATTATTCAACATTCCTAGTGAAGGGAGGAGCAGGATATTACATTTGATTAAAGTGAGTGGAGAAACGAACCTTTTCTCCATTTTACCTTTTTTACAAAATCTCGTTTCCTTTTCTCTCTCACTGTCTTCCTCGCTGCCCCATATTTCTATTTTCATTCAGCAATGGAATTGTTGATACAGTGGATCCCTGATGCAAAGCTTCATGGTTTTTCTGGTCGTGAAAGGCTCTCTTATTGTTAAAGCTTTGAAAGCTGTTGCTCGTAAGTAATCGTCTGTTTCCTGAAGCCAAATGCAGTGTACCTGCTTGTCATCGTCGACCGTAGGTTTTCATTAAAAGTTGTGACAGCGTCGAGAATCGCGTCACTGATGGCACCTTTGATGAGTGTCTGTGATGAGTGGCAGAGATCCCCTACTAATCTCCAGCTCAGCCTCCTTGCCTGGCTTTCAGTGCGTCGTTGTTATCCGCCTCGACGGCTGAAGTCGTGCACACCGCAGCCATTGCTATGGCACCGCGACTCGGCGACCATAGCCGACGCGAGATCAGCAATTATAGGACACCTGATGCTCGTCATACTTTCTCTTTCTCACCGCACTCTTCCTGATTCTGTAGCAGTTCCATTGGCGAGCATTTTAACCAGAATTATGAGAGGATTGTTCACCTCCTACACTTAACCTCTCATCCGTGGTCCTAGCATGTGACAACACTTACTCAATGAGTCACGCTGGATTAATAAATAGCTTCCAACCTTTGGCCGTACGTAATTTTCTGAAAGAAATCTTCCATCGGAATCACTGTTATGATTTTTGTTGTTCGGTAATGAGCCCATGGGACCCATGAAGCGCAGTCGGAGGGGGTGCCGGCTGTCGCGTGCACCGGATGCCAGGTTCCTGGTTCGGATTTCTTTTTTTTTTCTAACCAAGCCCTCGATCACTGCGGTGTAAGTAAATCGGTACCAGACTTGTCCCTTGTATGGAAAGGCTAAAACATTGATATCTTTATCGGTTGACCACCAGAGGTCATTGTATAATAAATATGTATTCAAATTGTCCTCTATCACTTAAAGTGGGACGCATAGTCTGGATTTGATGCTGTCCTTTACCCATCTATTTTTTTCACAAATTAATTCTTGCCACTTTAAACTTTGCTATATGTTTTTGGGTAACGAATAAGAAGATTTTTGAAATTGCAAGCAGAAAACTGAATGTCTAATTTCACTACAACCTTCCACATGCTTTTTTCATCAAAACCTAGATCTCCATCAAGAAATGTACACTTCTTTGAAGCTTTCTTAAAATGCCTAGCCTTTAGCTAAAGAAAGCGTTTAATGTGTATTTTAGGCGGGGTGTTTACTAGTCGAAACTTATAATTAACCAGCCACATGTTTTTCATTAGAAGACATTTAAAAATTTGAGCCAAAACAAGTGTGACGACAGCGTTGATATTGTAGGCAGCTCCGTAGACAATGACGACGCCTAGACGTTTCTTCTCACGTCATGATCTTTATGGAGAAAATACTTCTTCACGAGTAGTAACACCCACTCGCCTGCAACAAAGATCGCCCCCAATGCACCGCTTACTGTAGCACTGGTATCAGACATGCATACAATTCAGATATACATCCAAACATCATTTTGATACTGTTTAATTTAACTCAACATGGTTTTTGATCGAAAATTATGTGACCGGTCAACTTTCAGTCGTGCTTTAAAGTTAGTCTTGTCAATCGTGTCAACTTTGGTATGAAACCCTAACGAAAACTTAAAGAGAAAAATTAGAAGCTTATTCTTACTCTAAATGAGTTTATAATACGGATGTGCGAAATTTTCCGAGTTCTGGTTCGGAGCCATTTTATCCTTCCGTTACATTCTGCGCTTCACTTATCTGAGACCCGAAGGTGGGTACGGAATTAGTCAATGTTCGTCAGTGGTAAAAAGGAACGGACGCAGGACAACGTTGATCAATCCATTTTGGAATGCGCCACGCATTCAACTTCTGCGGGACGTCGTGAAGCCAGTTTGAATGCGTGTTAGGTCATTACAATGACTTACGGTAGTCAGCTGATGAACAACTCTGTGTGTTGTCCTTTGCAATCAAGCCAATACCAATTCATTCAACCCGGATGAATTTAATTCCTGGCTGGCCTGGGCAGGAAATGCCAACAGCCGATAGTTACAGCGACTACGCTTAATGCACCAGTGTTCAATTCTATGTAGCACTAACATTGGTCACTTCTTTAATTAAGTGCTGTCCTCGACTTTCGATAAACCTTGGCATATTGACTTCAGATCGATATTGTCTTGCTGAGCTGGTAGCCAAAGTTGTATGGTCTGACCACCAGAGTATTTAAGTCGGGTTGTCCCGCGGGGTAGACTCATTCACCCACGTTCAAGTCCAGCTTCGGGTGACTGGTGGTCCATCTCGGCATCCACCTTTAAGGTCAGTCGTTCCTTCATAACTGTCATGTTCGATCTTGTCCCTATCTCTCCTTAAGATTAGTACCCTGTAGGATGAAATGGTGTTTGGGAGGGCAGTTTCATAAATGTTTTTCGACTTTTTCAGGCTCTGACGAAGGCGAGGTCGCCGAAACGTAAGCCGAGTGAAATAAAGTGTTAACAACTTTGGCTACCAGCTCAGCAAGACAATATCGATCTGCTGTCCTCGATTCAGTTATAGGAGGAATATTATTTCTCTCCTCCTCACAAATATATTCGTTGTTACTGAAAGAAATGGTTACGGCTTAACGAGAAGAAAAATCAATATGTCGTTCAACGGTATGCATTATGGGCTGAAAAAGGAATACTCACATTTTAACGATCGTAAAATTTCTGCTCTAACAAGAGCAGTTAGCTACACAGGCAGACCTTCTATTGCCCTTCTAGAATTCGTTTCATTTTTTTGTGTTCTGATGTTTTCTACTACTGCTTTAACTATGTGTTTCCTTATTCTGCTTCAAGGGTGCGGGCTATGTACGCACCCTAATGAATACAAATACATAAATAAACAAAAAGTTCACTAGAATGCATTGCGGAGCCATGAAGCAAAAGATTCAGTGTAGCTTGCGTCCGTCCCAAGTTTACATTGGTACACTAAATCGGTGGTGAAAATTTCATGCTCATGGAGTTATCCAGATGATTTTTTAATGATACCTAATGCAATCTTTACTTTGAGCTGTGATTTTGATTGGTTAAGATAGCTTATTGAACTCTGAGTCAAAAGCAGCACTTCAGGAGGATCCAGGAAATGTTCCCGCGGAAGTGATTAATCAGCCATCCACACATCCACTTCCATGTGGTTATTCAAAATTAGTTAGTCGTAAACATTTTTGAGAAGATTCAAGCCTATTTCTTAAGGGAAAGATGATATACATGGCTACGCCAGTTTCAGCCTTTACTCGAATCAGCTTTCGCTAAAGCTTTGTGAGTGAAGGATAAAGTTCGGCGTTAGTGAATGGTATGCGTAATGTATTCTGCCTCAACGGTAGAACCAATTCATATGAGTATTGAACCTATACAAAGAATTGCGGTGGCGAGCCGATGAATAATAAATCAGTTCCACATTCAGTGTTTTATCCTTTTTCTCACGATCAGGCACATCTGGGGTCAAGTTACCGACCCCGAAGACGTGCGTCCATTGAACAGCTGACGTTTCCTCCTACTGTGCCACCACTCGCTTCAAAGTCTTCCGATCTCAAAAAAGTGGGGAACGCTTTCCGAAAAACTGCTTCAACGAAAAAGTCTGAGAAAAGCTGTGATAAAGCTCGAGTGCATGGTAGTTGGGAAGACGTCGCATTTCACGTGCTGCCACCCGATTCAAGGTGCTTGGTTCGGTGCTTCGCTTAGAACATCCAAGCCCTGCATTCCTCCGTGATCGGTGAATTTTGTTATCAGACTTGTCTGTGAAGGACAGAGCACTATTTGTTTACCACCTGGCCACCACAAGTCATGGCATTACCAAATACACATTCAAATCGCCTCCCGTAACGTAGAATGCGTGGTGCATTTCATGAGGGGCTCATAAGGGGTATAAGGGGCCGTTCCTTTCCTTGATAGGAAAACATATGCATGTGTTTATTAACATTGTGTTTTTTCCGCTTTATAGAGAAAACACAATGTTAAACACATGCAAGATACAATAGATGGCTTCTAAAAGTTGTAGAATTTACTCCATTTGCTTTGGCAGCATAAAAGTCCAATATTCTTGTCATGGAAAGAAATTTGAGTCTGGGGATCGCAAAGAAAGTAAAGCGGAGGAGCTACGCTGGGTTGTGGTATCCAAGAGTGCTTTGCTGAACAAGTTTCGTGTATAAAAACCTATATAAGTTTAATTAGAGCAACACAGAGCTGGTGCGTCGACAAAACGGGTGCCAATCGCAGAATCAAGTTTCTTTCTGATTTTTCAAAGCAGCAGCCGTGCTCCATGCAGCGTTTTAAGCTGAAGAGCTTACTAGTAACAATGCTTTGACACACTTACTTAAGCCATGAGCGGCTGGTACTAGTACACTCCAAAAGCTCGTCTGACTGACTGGAGCAAATCCTAAGTAGGACGGCCGGGAACTTATAAAAGATAAATAGATAGATAGAAAGATAGTCTTGAAGTCTTTACATTTTCCGTTAAGTGAAGATAGAAACCCAGTGGGCATGCTTCCGCCCATTCGATTGATAGGTTCGATCCTATATGCATTGTGCACGGTGCACTCTCGGAACATTCCAGGCATCACAGAGCACTGACAACTCACGCCATGCTTGAGATACTCCGAAAACACTGCACGTCACATGCACGTCCTGGAAAATAAGGTGCTCCAATCGCAAAAGTCTGCTGCTGTTATTTTTTAGGCCACCCACAGGGAAAACGCGGTGGCCTGGAAAGCTTTAGACATGACTTTGTAGATCTCGAGGAGGCGAATCGAATGGTGCCAACTGATTCTGAAGCAACTCAAAATTAAAGGAGTTATGAGCATGCGACGGTTTGCGACGGATTTTTCCGTCGCAAACCGTCTTTTTGACCGCGCGACGCGGGCGGTATTGTAGAGAGACTATATGTTGCATGGGGTTTGCTGCGATCAAGACTTGCTTCAGGCGGGACTCCAACCCGCACCTTCCGTTTTCCGGGCAGCGATGCCTCGCCTTACACCACCCGGCCTGTGGACCGCACATGGTTTTGTTGTTATTTTTGTTGCCGCAGCGCCAGTAGTTTATTGCTCTTTTGCCTTCTGCCTTGGTGATAGATGAACATTGTATCCGCTCTTTTAATAATTGCCTCCTGTAATTGTAGTAAACTTTTGAACTACGACTTCTTCTTCAGCGTTTGTCCCGCTTCGTCACGGCTCCGCACTTCTGGTGTCTTTCCCGATCCTGCGCTTCAGCAGGGTGGGCGCTAGTTACTTCCATGTCCTTTTGTATCGTGTTGGACCATGCTGCTTTCGTGACACGCCCTCTAGGCAGCTTTCGTGACACTTCCAACTCAAGGCCTGTCTTGCATACGCTGACTTCTTTTCCAGGCAGATCATGGGTCATGGACGTACCATCTGCGACGAGCTTCGCGCATCTTATCAGCTGTCGGCGCTACACCAAATTTCCGCCGAATAGCTTCGTTTCGCATGCGGTCCAAGCGGGTGACTCCAGCCGTCCACGCAGCATCTTTGTCGCCATGACGCTGAGGCGCGTTTCAGCTTTCTTAGTCGCAGGGCAGCACTCTGCGTTGTACATTGCTACTGGGCGGATGACGGTTTGCCTGACATCGAGCGCCATTTGGACTAAGCTGCACTCACGCCTGAGCTCAAGTCAACCATCAGACCTCCGACGCACGTTATTGCCGATCCCAGGTACACCGGAGTGCGCACAAGCTCAGAACCGTTAATGTTAATCGAGCCGGATTCGTTCACGTCAGCTGTAAGGTCGCACCATGCGTCTGCCGCTCGAATCACCTTTGTTTTCGCTGGCAAGCGTCACGTCATCAGCATAAAGCTGCGTCCATGGAAGAAAGAGCAATGGCATCCATGACGACAACAAAGAGAAGTGGGGAAAGCCCAAAACGTAGGTGGCAACTCCTTGGAGGTTCCAGCTGCAGTTGCACTATATGCGTTGGACAAGAATAGAACATTCGCACCCCTCTCGATGAGTTCCTCAGGCACTTTGTGTTGTAGTAAGGCGTACCATATAACCTCACGCGATCGATGGCATTCCCAAGTCGAGAACGGCTATATTCACCGGCTTCTGTTTCTCGCGGTGCTTCTCTAACAGGAACCGGACAGCGTGTATGGCATCTATGGTGCCACAGTCAGCTACGAAGCCACACTGGTTGCTGGAAAGCATGACGATTTCACGAATTCGTCTATGGGAGGATTAGCTCAAAGACCTCAATGCTATACGGAAACAAGCGAATCGGACGGTAATGGGATCTGCACGACTGCCCTTCTTCTTTCAAATCGGAATCTTCGTACTGCTATGCCAACACTATGGAACTTTCTTCTCCTATACAACCTGTTTGAAGAATTTAGCCAACCGTTCAGCAGAGCTTCGATTTCCATAAATCGGCTGCCTTGCCGGGCTTCATAATCTATTTCGGGGCCCTTCTGTTTCCTCCACGGTGATCGTGGGAACGGGACCGCGAACAGAAGCCACAGAAAGGATGACCGGATGAGGGAACTCCATGGTGAAAATTTCTTCAATGTAATCACAACATCGCTTCAACTCCTTTTTGTGGTTTATAACAAGACCTCTCGTCATTGATGCCGAAAAACTTTTCAATATTCTCGGTTTGGCGATGGCGGGTCTCACACACAAAGTACAAACATCCCTCATTTCGGCGATTTGAGCTTTCTGAAGACATCGTTGTAATGAGTGCCTTTTGCAATTGCCACCGCTTTCTTTGCAGTCTTGTTCACCTCTTGATACTTCTGTCAGTTTTCGGTTGTCTTGTCGCAGAGAAATACGTGGAAGCGACCTCTTCTCTCGAAATTTTGCCTTCACGTCGTCTGTCCACATCCATGTCTGTTTTTCCTGCATGCGTCGTCCAAGCTTCGTAGTGCTGCGTTCCGGCCTTGCAGCTTGGCGTATCGCGTCGGTTGCTCTCTTCCAAGTCTCCCGCAGCTGTGACTGCTTATAACCGTACAAGAGAAATCACGGGTGCTTCCTCCTCTTTCATTCGCCACAACCTAAGTCTTTGTGTACCGCATCGCTCGATCTGCTTCAGCCTCGCCGGGGCGATCTTTAATGTGCAGATCATTGGACGATGCTGTGAGGCGACATACGACAAGATCTTCGGGTCTGTGGCATTACTTTGGTCACGATTTTCAAGAGGACAAATTCTGTCAAAAACCTGTAACTCCCACTATACTAGGAGATGAAGTGGGAGTCGCGTTTTCGGAAGACGGTGTTAACAATTGTGAGGCTATGCGATTCTGCATAGTCAAGAATACGCTCACCATCGGCATTACGAGATCCTTATCCGAAACCAACGTGACAGCTGCGCCTGTCTTTCGTCGCACCTACGTGCCCATTAAGGTCACCAGCAACTATGATGACATCTCCCTCTGTAGCTCTGCTGTCTTCTCATCAAGCAGACTCCAAAACTCTACATTGGCTTCATCAGAGCAGCGAGTCTACGTAGCATACGCAGAGAATAGGTGACAGAGTCGCTCCTTAGCGGTGACAGCGATCTTCATCAATCGATCGTGAAAGCGTTCGATCGAGTCGCGAGACCGTTCGGAAACGAGTATACCAACACCGCTGGTGGTCCTGGGACTTCCAGATATAACGTCCTTAAAGCCCCGTCCAATGTTCCTTGAATTGCTGCAGGACCACCTCGTCTCCTGCACCGCACAGAAATCAACTCTTCTACGCTCCAGTGCTTCAACCAACTCGCACGAGCGGCCCATCAACGTACCCACATTCGTTGTCATGCGGGTCCTTCTTACGTTACGGGACTTTCGGACTACTCGGTTGCCCCCCGATGCCGTCCTCGCATCAGCGACCTTCGCATACTTCTTACACTCGCCGGGCTCTGCGAGTGCTCGTCGGCTCCCGCGGACGCCGAAGCATTATCTCGATACTCACTTCACGTCATCAATATGTGATGTGACATGGAATCTGCATAGGCCGGCCTGTCATAAGGGCTTGTCGCCTGGAATCGGGTGTCCGTCTTCGGCTTACTCGCAGAATGAGCTGTTTCCAGTGCCACCACGTGGAGGAACGGGATCGCCACCGTGAATTATGACTTATTACGCGATGCAAATGCATCCTGCATTTTCACAACGTTGTAAGTCTTATCCTTCCGGGGTGCAACACTAGATAACACATAGTCAAACTCAAGAATTGCAGCATCTGGATTTAAAAGCCTTATCGGGCACTCGCTTTCACAACACTGTTTACGCTGATTTCTCAAACGCTTCCAGAGGAGAAATCTCACGGATTGATGAACAATGTCGAGGATGCAATCAGACAATTCTTGAGCTCTCACTGCGTCTGCCAATTCAATTTGCTACATCTGAACGAAGTTATAAACACTTGTATTTTTACGTTGAGGACGGCGGATCTGTTCGCGCTGACTTACTGACTTACTTTCTAAATAGACTTACATTGTTAGCTATTTTGGTGGTTCACCACGACTGTGTCTATTGCGACTCGTAATTTATTACGATATCACGTTAAGAACACGACATGAATATCACATCACAGCAGGTTATATAGACAATATGCGGAGGCGGAGCTACAAATATCTCCAGTAGTTAGCCAATGGGGCCAACTACCTCTGGTCTTGAAAGGGGGCACCGCGGCTAGAGTGGACAACTTGAGCGATATCTCTATTACCTACTTGCGGTACCCCTAAGTTATGCCTGTGGATGTTATTCAATGGTACTTATCTTATAGTGTTCACTTAAGTATGCTAAGTCTTATCATTCATTCCTATTTGGCCTCTATTATACTACAATATACATTCATAAATGTAGTCCCTAGTTGGGTATCCACAACAGCTATCGCTTCTCATTCGACGCAAGCAACTGCAACGGCTTGTTGTTGACGGTAGTGCTTACAATCCACTATAATTCGGTTTATGGGAGGAGTGAATTTATTTTGAGAGTGACATTCAGCTGGCCGTTTTGCACAGCCTACGTCGTCTATCTCAAGGTGTTTTCCATCGAAGCAGGTAGAGCTTCCGAAAGTTGTTCCCGCTTACAGCCGTCCTTCTTTCGAGTTCCTCTTCTACTAACATCTTCCCGTAACTGGTTAGAACGCCTGTTTTGCGCAGCAAAATAGATTTCCATCCAATTTCGTGATAAGTTTGTGTCTCACCGTTCACCAATGGTTTTTAGCAGAGGGTCTAGTTTTATACCTGCAGGACTTTGTCACGTTCCGTCCAAACACTCTTCTGACGTGCGACAATTTGGTTCGGTAATATTCCAAAACTTTGATTTTCTCGATTCCGTTACGATTTCTCGTTTTTCTTCCCTTGTTTTTGTTTTTGCTTCCTGCTCCCTTATTTACTTGATAATTGCGTTAGTTTTAGGTTGCAGTGTTCAGGAGGAAGAGATGGAGTTCTCCTCGTACTGTCTTGACGCATTCTCTATGAGAGCTCTTCTGGCCAGCAAAGTCTCTGACTACACAACGCTTGAAATGGCTCACATGCTTAACGAATCCATGAAGAAATCAGCTGGTGTCGAGAAGAGACCTAGCTATTCGGAGCCGGTCGTTGGGAAACTCCAATTTCCTGTAAGTGGCCCTCCTACGTTCACGAAGATCGGTCTTGAACTGTGCTGTGGGTTCTACCAAAAAAAAATGCTGTTGTTGTTTGAATTGCCACAAAACTCTCTTCCCTTAAGCTACTGCAAAGCATAATAGCTCCCTTAAAAAAGCAAAACTGCAAATGTTTTGGCTTTTTCAAGTATGAGATTGCGCTATGAAAATGTCCGCGGTGTCGCGTGATGATTGATAGGGTACGTGCCACTTATATGATTTTTTTAATACAGAAAGTGCTTTTTTACCGTTTAGACCTATAAGCTTTTATTCGGGCAAAGAATTCAATTGTTTAGACTTCTATAGCACAAGCTTCTGTAGATCTCTTACTGTCAAATCGTAGCTTGCAGTTAGAATCGATTGTATTCAAGGATGTCCTTGTAGAGAGGGAGAGGGTGGAGCTCAACGTTTGAGAGCGAAAATCTCCCTAAAAATGTAATCATCAGGTTACAAAAAAAAGCGTAGTTAGTAACTACATATGACAACTGCCACGGAGCCCATTACGAAGATAACGTTTTAGATGCCTCCAATGCCGATGCGGTCATCGTTGAACTGCCATGTGTGTGAGGCCTACGGAGCAGCTCCTCACTACGGCGGAGTCGTGTGCGGGTAAGCTCCAACGGTTGTTCGAAATTCATTGTTCTGTTGCAGACAATGTATTCAGAAGAGCTATTAGGGTTTATCACTGGTTTCTAAACCATAGTAGAATCAAGGACAAAGCCCAGCTTTTCTTAATGACAGCTCTCCCTACAATACCGGCCTTATCTTTTGGTCTTTGGGCGGAAAAAGCGAAAAAAAAACGCCTTTTCCGCCGCTTTTCTGTAGCGCTCTTCAAATTGAGCGCATTGCAAATTGAATGACATATTCGTGATCAGCACCGAGCTCTCTTGCCGATGAGCTGAAAATCGCATAGCGAGCGTCTGAAATGTAGTTCAGTGACCTAATTTCTGCCCGGCGCGGCTGACCCCTGTGCTCGCGGGAGATAATTACACCCACAGCTCCCAAGTGGCTAATGAAGGAAGAGATTCGGCCCTTTAAAGCCTAGTTTCTGCATTATATACATAGTCACACATAATTCTCTGGATTCCCTAGTATTTCACGATCACAATGATCTACTTCCTTAAAGGATCCGACAATTTAAGTGTTGTTATTTTCAGAAAATGCCTCCGCTTTGGAGGACTCTAATTTCGTCATATCAAGATTGTATGTGCTTATACTCGTTTGTCACGTTGGAGGCGAGAGTGAAAATCAAGCTGCGAAGTTGGAACCTTCAAGGTTGAAATCGTTAGCGATTGTACGCTGCCAAAGTTGCCCATATGACACTTCTTCGTAGTTAGCCGTACACTTTTCGTATCATTAAAGTGGGCACAAAATGGTTTCCTTGAAGACAGGAACGTAGATATCTGGAGGCCTATGAAAACACCTTATAGTCTTCTACAGGTGGGATTTCGACTGGCCCGGAGGACATTTTGGTCACCCAGTTACAGAGCAAACTCACCTCAAATGCTGACTGAGCGTCATTTTAAAAAATGTCCAAAAACTGAAAAATTGTCTACGAGGCCATTCCCTAGTTAATTCTGACTCGAAGGATAGTTCGATTTCAAATTTACGTTCATTTGTACCGGTTTTTCACGAGTCAAATGTACCATAGCCCTGGTCGGGACCCAGATTAGTTCCGGAGCCAGTCCACTCTCCTGCCTCTGTGACCCCTCGCGCCATCTGAGAGCGCCGTAAATCGCCTAACTACAGTTTTCACACTTCCGGTGCCGCGGCGCCATATTGATCCTTCCAAACGAGGGTGAAGTAGAACAGTACACCAAACAAGGTTTGGACAACTACGACCTCTCCCTTATACTTATACGCTTGTGTTTTTCATTTCGCATTTACGCTTTAACAATGTTTAGATGCGTAGCGCATCCCAGAAAGACTGCTCGAACTCGCTTCACTTTCAAAACGCTCAGTCTACAAGCTGTCCCTCTCCCTCGATTGAAAGATTCGATTCTGTATGCATTGTTCACGGCGCACTCCAAAGGCCAGCTGGACAGCCTTGGAGCAACTCCTGAGTAAGGTGGTAGGAAACTTCTGGTAGAACTCCCCAAACGCTCAGTCCACAAGCTGTCCCTCCCCCTCGATTGAAAGGTTCTATTCTGTATGCATTGTTTACGGCGCACTCCAAAGGCCAGCTGGACAGCCCTAGAGCAACTCCTGACTAGGGTGGCTGCATATTTCTGATAAAACTCCCTAACCGCTCAGTCTACAAGCTGTCCCTCCCCCTCGATTGAAAGGTTCGAGTCTGTATACATTGTTCACGGCGCACTCCAAAGGCCAGCTGGACAGCCTTAAAGCAACTCCTGAGTAAGGCGGTAGGAAACTTCTGGTAGAACTCCCCAAACGCTCAGTCTACAAGCTGTCCCTCTCCCTCGATTGAAAGATTCGATTCTGTATGCATTGTTCACGGCGCACTCCAAAGGCCAGCTGGACAGCCTTGGAGCAACTCCTGAGTAAGGTGGTAGGAAACTTCTGGTAGAACTCCCCAAACGCTCAGTCCACAAGCTGTCCCTCCCCCTCGATTGAAAGGTTCTATTCTGTATGCATTGTTTACGGCGCACTCCAAAGGCCAGCTGGACAGCCCTAGAGCAACTCCTGACTAGGATGGCTGCATATTTCTGATAAAACTCCCTAACCGCTCAGTCTACAAGCTGTCCCTCCCCTCGATTGAAAGGTTCGAGTCTGTATACATTGTTCACGGCGCACTCCAAAGGCCAGCTGGACAGCCTTAAAGCAACTCCTGAGTAAGGCGGTAGGAAATTTCTGGTAGAACTCCCCAAACGCTCAATCTACAAGCTGTCCCTCCCCTCTCGATTGAAAGGTTCGATTCTGTATGCATTGTTTACGGCGCACTCCAAAGGCCAGCTGCTGGACAGCCTTAAAGCAACTCCTGAGTAAGGCGGTAGGAAACTTCTGGTAGAACTCCCCAAACGCTCAGTCCACAAGCTGTCCCTCCCCCTCGATTGAAAGGTTCGATTCTGTATGCATTGTTTACGGCGCACTCCAAAGGCCAGCTGGACAGCCTTGGAGCAACTCCTGACTAGGGTGGCTGCATATTTCCTATAAAACTCCCTAACCGCTCAGTCTACAAGCTGTCGCGCCCACTCGATTGAAAGGTTAGAGTCTGTATGCATTGTTCACGGCGCACTCCAAACGCTAGCTGGACAGCCTTAGAGCAACTCCTGAATAGGGCGGCTGCAAATTTCTGACAAAACTCCCCACTGAAACCATGCAAATCAAGGGTGAGCAGACCAAATGGTTCACAGCTCCACACAGCTGGACCAAAGCTCGACCTTTTACTAATACTAAGCAATGTTAGAAGCTTTATGGAAAGCAATTTCATTTTGTGACGTTGCCCCTAGTTTTCAACAATTATTTCGTGATAAGTCAATTCTTCGCATATGACCGACAAACTCATGAAACGCAGTTGCAGGCATATAAACTCGGAGAGTTTTTGAAATCTTTGAAAAGCCTTTGGAGTGGAGTGCGCCATAAACAATGCATACAGAATCGAACCTTTCAATCGAGGGGGAGGGACAGCTTGTGGACTGTGCGTTTGGGGAGTTCTACCAGAAGTTTCCTACCGCCTTACTCAGGAGTTGCTTTAAGGCTGTCCAGTTGGCCTTTGGAGTGCGCCATGAACAATGCATACAGAATCGAATCTTTCAATCGAGGGGGAGGGACAGCTTGTAGACGCCTTAAACAATGCATACAGAATCGAACCTTTCAATCGAGGGGGAGGGACAGCTTGTGGACTGAGCGTTTGGGGAGTTCTACCAGAAGCTTCCTACCGCCCTACTCAGGAGTTGCTTTAAGGCTGTCCAGCTGGCCTTTGGAGTGCGCCGTAAACAATGCATACAGAATCGAATCTTTCAATCGAGGGGGAGGGACAGCTTGTAGACGCCTTAAACAATGCATACAGAATCGAACCTTTCAATCGAGGGGGAGGGACAGCTTGTGGACTGAGCGTTTGGGGAGTTCTACCAGAAGCTTCCTACCGCCCTACTCAGGAGTTGCTTTAAGGCTGTCCAGCTGGCCTTTGGAGTGCGCCGTAAACAATGCATACAGAATGGAACCTTTCAATCGAGGGAGAGGGACAGCTTGTAGACGCCTTAAACAATGCACACAGAATCGAACCTTTCAATCGAGGGGGAGGGACAGCTTGTAGACTGAGCGGTTAGGGAGTTTTATCAGAAATATGCAGCCACCCTAGGCAGGAGTTGCTCCAAGGCTGTCCAGCTGGCCTTTGGAGAGCGCCGTAAACAATGCATACAGAATCGAACCTTTCAATCGAGGGGGAGGGACAGCTTGTGGACTGAGCGTTTGGGGCGTTCTACCAGAAGTTTCCTACCGCCTTACTCAGGAGTTGCTTTAAGGCTGTCCAGTTGGCCTTTGGAGTGCGCCATGAACAATGCATACAGAATCGAATCTTTCAATCGAGGGAGAGGGACAGCTTGTAGACTGAGCGTTGTAAAAGTGAAGCGAGTTCGAGCAGTCTTTCTGGGATGCGCCACGCATCTAAACATTGTTAAAGCGTAAATGCGAAATGAAAAACACAAGCGTTTAAGTATAAGGGAGAGGTCGTAGTTGTCCAAGCCTTGTTTGGTGTACTATTCTACTCCACCCTCGTTTGGAACGATCAATATGGCGCCGCGGCACGGGAAGTGTGAAAACTGTAGTTAGGCGATTTACGGCGCTCTCAGATGGCGCGAGGGGTCACAGAGGCAGGAGAGTGGACTGGCTCCGGAACTAATCTGGGTCCCGACCAGGGCTATGGTACATTTGACTCGTGAAAAACCGGTACAAATGAACGTAAATTTGAAATCGAACTATCCTTCGAGTCAGAATTAACTAGGGAATGGCCTCGGAGACAATTTTTTAGTTTTTGGACATTTTTTAAAATGACACTTAGTTAGCATTTGAGGTGAGTTTGCTCTGTAACTGGGTGACCAAAATGTGCTCCGGGCCAGTCGAAATCCCACCTGTAGAAGACTATAAGGTGTTTTCATAGGCCTCCAGATATCTACGTCCCTGTCTTCAAGGAAACCATTTTGTGCCCACTTTAATGATACGAAAAGTGTACGGCTAACTACGAAGAAGTGTCATATGGGCAACTTTGGCAGCGTACAATCGCTAACGATTTCAACCTTGAAGGTTCCAACTTTGCAGCTTGATTTTCACTCTCGCCTCCAACGTGATAAACGAGTATAAGCACATACAATCTTGATATGACAAAATTAGAGTCCTCCAAAGCGGAGGCATTTTCTGAAAATAGCAACACTTAAATTGTCGGATCCTTTAAGGAAGTAGATCATTGTGATCGTGAAATACTAGGGAATCCAGAGAACTATGTGTGACTATGTATATAATGCAGAAACTAGGCTTTAAAGGGCCGAATCTCTTCCTTCATTAGCCACTTGGGAGCTGTGGGTGTAATTATCTCCCGCGAGCACAGGGGTCAGCCGCGCCGGGCAGAAATTAGGTCACTGAACTACATTTCAGACGCTCGCTATGCGATTTTCAGCTCATCGGGAAGAGAGCTCGGTGCTGATCACGAATATGTCATTCAATTTGCAATGCGCTCAATTTGAAGAGCGCTACAGAAAAACGGCGGAAAAGGCGGTTTTTTTCGCTTTTTCCGCCCAAAGACCAAAAGATAAGGCCGGTATTGTAAAGCGCTGATTTGTTCATCGGATGGCTACAGCAAGTCACTGTATGGCCAAACACGCATTCAAATCGCCTCCACGACATCTCGTGAAAGTAGAATGCATGGTGCATCCCAAGAGGGATTGAGTAGCGTCGTCTTTTATCCTTATCCTAAGCGAAGTTTGGGCCAAATAGGTGATTCTAACCCGATCACGCTAGTTGCCGATCTGGAAGGCCTTCGGCCGTATTCGGTGAAACGGGCTTCGGATTCGTGGTCAGCATTCCCAGAAAAACTGCCCGAGGCGAAGTATGATCGAAATCAGTGGTTTCGAAATAATTTTAATAGAGGTGCGTCCCAAATTGGGACGCATTGTCCGACGCGACCGGAAAAAGTGCGTTGTCAACGTGTTCAATTGCAATTCTACCAGGCTCCTCGACCGTCTATTCACCGCTAATGCACAAATTTTTCAAGCTTTAACTGGATGAGAGTCCATTAGTTTCTTTTTTATGAGAATAGAAAGCAAGAGAATGCGAAGTCGTTTTCATAAATTTTTCACCAAATACGCATTCCTCGCTTTCCTACATCCTACGTATGTAGATGAGCCACGGACTCCTTTCCACCACTACTGCGCACGGGTCGTTTGGCGAAGAACAGTCTATATTTCTGTTCTGAGGGAAGCATCTACATATATCCTACACGGATCTGAAGTTCGATCTTGAAGTATCGATTGCCATCAATCGATATTGAACAAGATATCGATTTTCTGTGGATGTCGTTTAAGCGGTTCAAAACTTCATCCCTGGGGGTTCTCGAGGTCTCTGAACAACACGGATCTGATGTTCGTTTTTGAGGTATCCATTGCCATCTCGATCGATATTGATCAAACCATAGATTTTCTGTGGATGTCGTTTGTGTGGTCCGAAACTTCAGCCCTGGGGAAAATCGAGGTCGTTGAACACGAATCGGAACTTTGTTTTTGAAGTATCGACCACTATCAATTGAGATTGATCAAACTATCAATTTTTGTGGATGCCATTCATTTTTTCTGTTTCTTTCTAACTTGCCGCAATCGGCGTAGTTGAGATGTCCTCCCTGCGGAAACCATGGCATAGGTTGCAGCTAAAATTGATGATGAGGATTATTACTACGGGGAAACCGATGAGAAACCGTCAATACGGTTGAGAGGTCGCTCTGAGGTTGGTTCGTGAATAATGCTGCAGAGGGTGTTGCACTGGCGGCTCAAGCGTTATCAGTCCGGTGCCGTTCGATAAGATTCTTCGACGCTGGGTGCTAATTGTAGCCGCCGCTCTATCCTTTTGACCTCTTCCTTCATCTGCTTTAGCTACCAAGGTTTTCCCCACCTTTTCCTTCACTATATGTACCTTCAACCTTAGGGTGAAGCGCGGTGAATAACCCTGCTTCACAAGCGATGCATGACTAGGCCCCTTTGCCTAGTCATGTATCGCATGCGCAAATAATAAATGCACGCTCACGCAAAGTGCATGCGGCGGCAGGCTTTTGAATGCTTTGCATATTTTGTGATTCGTAGTGCTCTCTATTTGGAGTTAACAGTGAGTGTAAGTAATCGTAACTAGAAATGTTAGCATTGTGTAATGTTGAAAATAGCTTAATTTACGTGAATAAAAACGTCCTGCGGTCCAAATGGCTAAAGCAAGTGTGAAGTTAACTATACAGAGCGTCTCAAAAAAATGTATACACTGTTTGAAAGATGATGAACTTTGCTAACAATAAAGGTACTGAAGAAGTTAAAAGTTCATATGAAAGCTTAAGAAAATGGAAATCTTATGACATATGAGCGATATGGAATGCGTGCACTCGTCTTAAACTTTGCGTTTGACACTCGATTGATCATTTTCGTCTGAATACTCCTTCCAATTTCTTCACAAAATGGTCGCATCGATTGATTTGTTCTTCTCTTGAGATTTGGAACTCGAAGGTACACTACGGCTTGCAAAAAATAAGGCACTGTTTGAAAGGTTCTAACATCGCTGCTAATGAAGGTTTTGAAGATGTTTAAAACTCATATGAAAGAGAAGGGTAACGGGATTTTTATGGCCTGCAAATAGTCAAGATCGCGCTATGCCCCCACCTGAAAGCTTGCATTTCAGACTCGATTAGTTGTGCAGGACCTGAATGCTTGCCACAATCTTGTTACTGCTTGGCGAGATTAACCTTTGATGTGCTTCTTCTAACGTTTTCAGTTGCCCAGTAGCCGTAATTATACTATTAACCTCACCATCCTGCTTGAATGTTGCCTCATCAGTCCACAGAATCCTTCTTGGAAAATAGGGCCCCTGCCCCCATTTAAATTGTGCAATCAATAAACTCGCATGTCATGTTTCTTTAACGTGACTGTCAAGTACAACACATCACAGTTTAATCAGGCCAAGTAGTAGCAGTATTGTAACATGATTTAGCCCATGCACAATCAATCGAGTTGGAAATGAAAAGTTTCAGGCGGACATGGCACAATCTTGGCTGTTTACACGCCACGGAAATCCCGCTACCCAGCGCTTCCATATAAGTCTCAAACACCTTCAAAGGCTTCACTAGCAGCAATGTTAGAACCTTCCAAATAGTACCTGCATTTTCAGGATACCCTTCATTTTCGAAAGCATTATGTAGTGCGTTTTTAAGTTTTGAACCTTTAAAGCGAGAATCAATCGATATGGCCGCTTTGTGGAGAAACTACAACAGACATTCAAGCGAAACACAATCGAGTGTAAAATGCAAGACTGCAGCCGAGTGCATGGCGCATTTCATGCCGCTCATCACCTGTATCACCAGTATCACCTGCCGTCCCGTTGATCATCGACTTGCTCAAGCGGGCGCCGGCAGCGTCTCCATTCGTCCCTGTCGCGTGCCAGAGTGCTCCAATGGATCCTCCTCGCTCGAGGGACACGAAGAGCGTCATATCGGTCGTTCAGGGCTTTCACAAAGAAGTCCGACAAACGCGTTGGTGGGCGTCCTGGTGTTCTCTTGACATCCCGCGGAATACAGTCGGTGATGGGTCTTGTCCAGCGGGTGTCTGCGAATCGCATTAGTGGCCGGCCCACCTAATTTTCGACGACTTGGCCCATGCGACAGCGTCTTCGGACATCGCTGAAGCTCGAAACCCCGGAGGCCTTCTCTCACTTGCGTGAGTCGTGTCACTCCGAGCATTGTCCTCTCGATTCCACGCTGATTTCGTGTTCATCCTGCTGTCGGGTGGCCCAGGTCTCTGACGCGTATGTCAGGGCAGGAAGTGGAGTCGAATAGGTGGGTACGTAGTCGGAAGTTCATCATCTTCACGACTTCTTCGACGCTCTTGACATGCCGCTCATACGGCACAAAATTTCAATTTTTAAAGCATCCATATGAGCCCTTAACACCTTGAGTTCATTTACTGTGAGTAAAGTTATCACCTTTCAAACAGTGTATACATTTTTTTGAGACACCCTTGGTTCACCAGTAAAATTTTGCCGGTAGATGAACAGGACTTTACTCGCAGTGGAAGCGACCACTTTGAGCACGAGTTTGAAATGGGTAAAGCTTGCTGAAAGACCCGTTTCAACCCCTCCGCATAGAGAATTGTCTGAATTCTAGGAGAAATACTGTTCAACAGCCTGTGAATTTCTTCGGTCGACTGCAGTTGCCCTTCTAGTTGATCGCTTTAAGCGCTTGAATCACAGTTATGCTGCTTCGGCGACATATCTGAACACTAATGGTGAACGAATCTTCTTCGATCTGCTATTTTGAAAGTTGATGTCCTGAACAGTTACGTTTGACAATCTAATGTCACCGAGGTTAAAGAAAACCCTTCCAGCCTCCATTTTGTGCGCTTTTTTAACGAGAAATTTATGGTTGATATAAAAAGTGTCACCTTCGAGAAATTGAAAAACTCTGAAGCCTCTACACGATTAAAATCCTTCAAACAGTTGCTCCCTTGAGCTAAAGGGTTATAGCTTCGGTTTTGCAACAATGAAGCTCGACTTAGTCAATCAGAAAGATGGACCATTATAGTTTTAGACCAGAAGGAGGCCTCATATCCGTCGTCGAAATGGAACGTACAGTCTAAGACAACCTTCGTTATTGCGAAACCGAAGTACATTCTTCAGAGCATCTCCAAAAACAGGCAACAAAGCTCATGCATTTTAGGCATGTTTCTTTTAATGAATGAATAGGTACTACTCAGCCCTAAGTCTACGAATGCATTAGGTGTACAGTTCTTTCCAAATTTCTGACACAATTTTGCACTGTTTTCAAGAATGCACTTTGCCTGGTTTCTAACAGCACGTGAATTTCCGAGAGCATTAGATATCGACTAAATTAGGCGAACTGCATGTGACAATGCCGTAGATGCTTCACAAATGTAGGTATTTTTATTTATTTATTTATATTTCGGGACGCGAGCAAAGTCGCGTTCTCAAAACAACGACTGTGAAAACCGAAATACGAATGAACGATCGAAACAGACAAACTGGATAAAAATACACAAAAATATAAGAGCAAAAGTGCCAATATAAAACTTAATCGTAAATAGTGAGACATAAGTAAAAGAGTGGAGATACCCAACAATTGGAATTAAAATTACATCTTCTTAAGCCTTTGGTTAAGATATCTCCTAAATACATTCATATTTTTCAAAATTTCCTTCTAATTCAGATACACTTGCGCTATTTTTTTTTCTCGTTCTTATGAAACCTGCTTCGTAAGGTCTCAAACTTTAAAAGTCAGAATATGAAATACCCTCTAGGAGTGGATCGCACTTTACTAAACTCCTTTTTTGCAGCTACATAGCTTCACCTATTCTTAGCTACAGGCAGGAGAAAATTTGCTGGGTACTTCTTCTCCTTCTTCTTCTTTAATGTTTGTCCCTCGTCAACCCTTCTTCTGCGCTACAACTTGGTTGAAAACCTTAGCTAACCACTCAGCAACGTACCAGTTCTTCACAAAGTATCGGACGTACTTCGTAAAGTACTAGTTTCATAAATCAGCTGGCAAGTCATCTGGACCAGTCGCTTTGCCCCCGCAGAAGGGACGGACGGATTACGAAATTCTCCTGTCGAGCTTCTTTCGAAATAATCGCGCCACCGATTCAACGCTTCCCTGCGGTTCACAAGAAGATGGTTGTTCTCATCGTGGATGCTAAAGAACTTCTATATATCCTAGGTTGACTATGGCGGTTGGGCGCCAATAGGGTCCGGGGGGGGGGTCACATCATAAGAAGTGTCACCAACACGAAAAAAAACGAGACAAGGCACACTGACAGTAAAAAGAACAAACAAATAATGCTGTAACTCTGTTCTGTGTTCCGCGTCAGCGGAGGAGAGTCGCCATTAGCATGAGAAGACCACTAAAGGGGTAAGGGTAGAAGGAGACTTCGAGGGTGGTGGAGAACCGACAGCGACTAGGAGGGAGCGACCTGGAGAAGGTATCGGGATGGGAGGGGGGGGGGCGATAGGGGGAACAATGAAGCAGGCCAGGAGGTGGCACCAAAAAGGCCTAGGCAATAAGTAGGGACCAGTAGGGAGTTACCAATTAAGGGGGGAGGGAGGGCAGCTAGGAGGATCAGCGAGAGGATCCATTACCAGTACGAGAGACCGGATTTAGAAGATGTGACACCGATGTCACGCAATGGGCGTTCGCTCGTCGACGTCGTGTGTGAGCGTGGGAGGGCTACTCAGTTGGGTTAGAGTAGTAAGGAGGATCCCGAGGGGGAAGGATTTTCTTGAAAGAAGGAACCTAGAGGCGAGCCTAGGCCAGGGAACCAATAAGAAGGGAGCCGTAAAGGAATTGATACGGGAAACAAGAATCTGCCATCTGCGTAGCCTCTTCATGCTCAACAAAACGGGAACTGCTCGCGCATCTGAGCTTCTGGATTTCGGAAGACGGGTCTTCTGAGCTTCTGGATCCGTCGCGCAACGAGCGTCCTGGTTCCGAATACGTGTTAACGACGTCTGCCGTGAGCATGGGACCATTAAGGGTGTGGTGGAGAAGAGCAGTAAGGGGGATCTCCAGGAAGGAAAGGAACAATCTGGAGAGTAACCAGGACGGGGAAATCAGCAAGTAGAAACCAGTACGGGGTAAGTAGTGGTGTCGGGTCACAGACAGCTGTCGGTACACCCAGCTGTAGCGTTACACCCGCACCTCGTCTAGGAAGACGAAGCCACGCCTGGCTTAGTCAGTCTCGACTTCGGCTCGCCCTCGGCGGCTCGGCCCGGCCTCGTCAGCCCACTACTCGTCTCTCCTCCGCTACAGTACTCCAATGCTTTCCCATAATAGAGATATAACCCAGCTATATGGTGCTGCTTTAAGATAGGCCCCGGAACCTACAACTTGAAAGTGGAACAAGGAAGTGGGCCAGGAGTTGGGACCAGGAAGGTGGGGTAGGGAAGACCAATAGAAGCGGATCGGCGATTAGAGGAAGAAGAAACAGGTAAGGGAGAACCTAGCTTTAGAAGACATGTCAACGATATCTGGAAATGCTAGCTGTTGAGCGTGAGAACGGTTGTGGAGGAGCAACCTGATGAACAAAAGTACTGCGCAGCAAAAACCAATGACGTTACTGGACGGTCCGGAGAGAATGCCTAAACGAAGGTACCGAAGTGGTGAACGACTTGATGCCAATAAAGTACGCACCAGGTCCTAGATGTTGGCGATCATTAAGTTTTACAAAGACTACTTTCCCTAGGTCAGTGATGCTGCAAAGTCGCGCGAAGCGCGCAAGTGCGAGACACACCGTTAGGCGTATCGGAACACTTGTAATTCCAGATACTTCTTATAACGAAAGCGGTCTAACAAAGTACTGAACTCATTGATAGTGCCGCATTGTTTGCTCAGTTAATAATCACATTTTTTACGAAGCAGATTAGCCTAATTTTACCCCAGCCTTCCATTCAACTAAAACTCAACTAAAAATAGTAAGCTGGTAATATAGTCACTAAGTCGTTGTATTTATTCATTTATTTATTGGCGCATAAAGGTATTCGTGAACAAGAAGTAAAGCAACTACAATAAAGCAGGACAGATGGGTCTAGGCATCAAAGCAGTTGAACTATAATTGAACAAAATGAATGAAAGAGCATTTGAAAAAAGCAAACTAACCGAAGCTAAGGCAAGCTCAAACAACAGGGAGGAACATGGAACATGAATGCGGAGGAACAACAGAAGCGCAACTAGTCTAGAAGAAAACAGCTCTCCTTATGCAACGTCCGGGAAACCAGTTTTAGAAGGCTTTTAATTGATGGGATGGTCCGCCTCTGACCATAAAGTAGAGAGCAGAGGAATAACTCTCCGGCAGAAGAACTTCTATCTAACACCTGATTTAGCAAGACAGGTGTTAGATTGAAGCAGTTGAGAGATCCCCAACTAGTGCGTGAAGGCAAAAATTTAAAGAAGATGGCAAAGTTGATATTCGGTTTTCCAGTGATAATCTTGAACGCTATTACTAAAACGCGTTCCTCTATCTTCTGCTCTCTAAGCTAGGCAAAGCAAACATTTTGCGCCTAACTAAGCCACAAGGCGTATAACGGTAGTTAACAACATAACGTGCCACTAATTTTCTAGTAAAATTAATTTGTACTCACTCAAGTAGCTTTATATCCTTTTTCATATGTGGATTAAAAACATTAGTGCCACACCCACGTTTAGAACGGTCATAAGTTTTGTACGCATTGATCAAAACGGACGAGTCCGTTGTTCTGAGAGCCTTAAGGAGATTGTGCGTATGTGAAAAAGCTTTGGAGAAAATGCTTCTGATATGACGATCAAAGCAAAGCCTATTATCAAATAAAAAGCCTAAATCACGGACTTTGCCTACTAGTCCAGTTTGAAGCCATCAATGTAGTATGCTGCACCAAATTCCTTGCCTATAGTAACTATTCTCCTAGTTCTTATTAGTTATGTAAATCTTTAAGTCGTCGTCGTATATCTGACAAGTGACGCTTGATGAGCAAAGCATAGTAGGAAAATCAGAAGAGTAAATTGAAAGCAACAATGGTGACAGCAATCAACTTCCAGTCGCAGAAAACGAACGAGGGAGCGAATGCATTCTAGCACACTTGTATTCTGATGATGAAGATTCAAGATGATAAGGATGAAGGATAAAGGTCGGCGTTGGTTACCCTTTCTAGAATGCTCCACGCTTTCTATCTTCATGCGAGGCAATTTGAGTGCGTGTTTAATTTATAAAATGACCTGCGGTGACTGGCTAATGCGCAAATAAGCGCTTTAGTCTCGATACCAAAAGAGCTGTCTCTACAACTAGTAGACCCTCCTAAAAAGTAGCGGCCGACCAATAGGAGGCACCTCCATAGAAACGCGACCATCTAAGAGGTGACAATCAAGTATATTGAGTCCTATAAGGAAGCTATTGTACTTAGATTTCCATTGCCTACTATTCTGTATTCTCGCTCAGGATCTCCGATTCTTTCATAGGCGTGACCTGTGACAGTTAGTAATGGCTACGTACTTGGCTTGTGCAGGGCATTGTTTGCCCCAAACTCCAGTTCTCCCGATTCGGAGAAGAGTACAGAGCTAGGCAAGGATAGGCACTTCGGGACTTGGCGCATCTGAGCTTCGAATGACGGCCGTATTCTTTAAAAGAAACCACGCTATCTCTACCTCACGTCACTGTCGCATATTCTACAAAGTGCACTCTTGCTTATGCGTATGCTTTGTTACTCTACTTTGTTTCAGGGTATGCGGTGGAATATACCCGTGCTCTTTGGCGTTGCTTTGGTAGGAGCGCTCACTCTATTGCTCTACAACGCCGATATTGTTTCACGCGCAAAAATCAAACTAAATGTCAAATGCGAACAGAATTCGAATGAGGATTACAACTATGGCATCTCCAATGGTGCGTTGTTGTTGTTGCTGCTGCTGGTGTTGATGTTGTTACTGAGGTTGTTGTTGACAGATTTAGCACAAATCTGGACTGATTCTTTGCTGGAGCTTCTTTTTGAGAATTATATCTGTCGATCAATAGAAGATTGGTAGACCAGCACGGGTCACTTGTTGTTAATCCTGCAAAATATGATCCAATCGATATTGCTCCATTATTTGAGAGTGCATCTAGCAATAGTCATATTCGCGTTAGTAAGTCAACGTCGTCGACCTGCTGGGATGGCAGGAGAACACGTTCGCTTGAGGGAATGTGTATTTCATGCCACTCGCCGCCAGAACAGATGTCGTATGAATGTCTCGCTACCGGAGGACTCGGCTTATATTGCCGATATGTTACGGCAGCGCAGGAGATTTGCACGATCACGGGCCTACAGTCTACGAAACACAACACACAACGGGCACCAGGCGATCAATGCTAGGCAACACTAATAACGGAACTAGACAGGATCACGCATTAACAAGTAGACACTCGGTTAATTCTTTTTTATATTGCCTGTAGCTCGCAGAATGGTCATTAGTTATGTTAATAAAACAAAGTAAAAGTGAAAATCATAAAGGATAAAGGATAAAGGACGGCGTTATTCAATCCCTTTTGGGATGCGCCAGCGCATTCTACTTCTACAGGATGTCGTGGAGGCGACATGAATGCGTATTTGGCCATACAATGACTTGCGGTGGCCAGCCGATGAACAAGTCAGCGCTTTATCCTTCCCAGACACGTCTGGTACCAATTCAACGACCCCGGAGGGATGGAAGGCTTGGTTGGCCTGGGCGGGAAATCCGAACCAGGAACCTGGTATCGGGTGCACGCGACAGTCGTGCCTCCTCCGACTGCGCTACACGCGCCCTATCACAAGTAAAAGTGAAAATCATACAATTATGAAAATAAACAACATAAAATTTTTCCTTCTCCAGGGCGGTTCGTTTAGCCATCTATCTCCACCAGACGAACTATTCTGTTATAACACCTTCCCAATGGATCCTTTGTGAAGACGAAGGTGCTAGAACGTTTTCGAATGTCCAAAATGCGAATTTCAACTGACGGAGATGAACGTATGGAACAGTGGGGCGGGCTAACTCCTTCGGTACCAACACGGATCAGACCTAGACCTACACACGCAGATGAAGACTGTGGCAAATAGTTTTATTATTGTAAATTATAGATTCTGGAGCAAACGGTATCAGGGTTAGTTACTTGTTCGCTAGTCGAGGAGAGGAGTTGTGCTGCGACTAGTGAGGTATGTGGATGTTCATCGTTAATAAGACTGTTACAGAGAACGTATCCGTCTCCCACTCCAACGGCATCAATACATGCTTACCGTTTTATGATCTCATGCAGAAGCACATTAATGCGGGTACAGGAAAGCGTTCGCAGCCTGTACTAAGGATGTCTTTGGTGGGAGCTTATGCCTTCAGAGACTACATAGCTGTCACTACTGAGGCGGATGGCCTCTTCGGGTGAGATGTTTTCAATTTTTTGAAGTTCTCTAACTTGTTTGGCTTACATTTCTGCAACAAGTAAATATATTAGTTTTCCATAAGGCGGCGTAAAGCAGTTGTTGCAAGTCGGTAGCCCCAGTGCAGATAAAGCGAATGCCACACCTTACTGAATGCTATCCGACTTCCCCATGTAGCCGTGCACTGCTAAGGCTCCACACCGTTCCCAAGGTAACATAGGCAATCCCAAGGAACTTGGCCGTCGCAGACTTCTTTGGGGTCGCAGAGTGGGTGCCCCGCTCGCCCAAGTGGGCGGAGTTCGCTCGCGACTCCACACGTCCTAAGCATACAATGGAACAGAGAGCTGCAATGAGAATTACTTACTTACATGAGGCTTGACCTTGGCTTCCGATATCCTTATCCATCAAACGTTGCGAGAGGGGCGGAACGCGGCCGCGTCAGCGGGCGGTGCCCGTCCTCGGACAGACATAAGTACGGGGCGGACGAGTAGGCGGAGCACCGCGCTCCCCGGCGCTCAGTCAACACAAGGACGGTAATACACAGTAGTCGGTGCAGAGCTGTAGTGCGAATAGAATGGTGTGGTGTGCCGAAAGAAAGGTGCCGAATTGTGCGCTTTTTATAGCGGCAGTAGATATTGGGCGGAGCCTATTTTGGGCGACAGGCCGGGCAGCGCGCACCTGAGAGAGGAGATGTTGAGTGTGGGGGAACCCGAGGGGATTTTGAAGGGAGACAAGCTCGCGATTGGCGACATAGTTGTGAAATATGGGAGCAATGCACCTTTTCAGAGTTGAACCATAACAATTTGTAAGCCTTATTTGCTTTATCTTACTATGGAAAGGTTCTTTGGTGTTCAATATCGCAATATGAGATTGCAATCATTATATTGAGATAAAGAACGGAAAAACCATATTTGATATGCTGGAAAAAATAAAACGTGAACGTAAAGTGGGGCAGAACTACCACTCTTTACAATTATGCAATCAACCTCAGTCGTTGTTGCAAACAAAGGTGAACTGCAGTTGCTAGGACATTTGAAAGGGAAACCTAGCAATGAAACTACTGCACCACTTAAACAAAGTTATATTTATCGAAATCAGGATTGTTTCAACCTTAAGTTCTGCATTCCCAATAAACCGATAAAGGCTGATATAACTCCAAGTTGGTACTGATCTGTTATAGTGTTAACATTTGCAACAGAACATTTGTTATAGTGATCACATTTGCTGGCAGAATAGCAAGCTGATAATGATAATGGGATGACAATTTCAGAAAAGAGATTTTCTGCCGATATCTCGATGTGAATAAGAGGGAAATGGAGCCACCAGTGAGGTCGGTGGTGTTTCCGGAATTCACTGTGTACTGCTGTGCACGTCATGGTGCCTACTACATGAGCCTCACCAACACTGAAAAAGAGGAGATTAATGAGACCGTTGGCATCACGGACAGGAGAATCGACAGCAAGTTTTTACTTTCCTTGACGAGAAGAACAGGAACCTTAATGAAATGTGGTTTAACCCATTGACGACCGCGCGGCCCAATTTCGGCCCGCAGTTTTTCTGTCGCGTGGGACCGCGCGGGCCAATTTTAGCCCGCGGTTAAGAAAATGTTCGCTGCGGCCCACTTCCTCAATTTTTCATAGTTTACTAGTATTCATTAGATTCGTTGGATCCTACCAATGCTACCTGCACAGTGGTCCTAGAATCATTTACTTCTAACGAAAGCTTTGATAAAAAAAAATCAGCACAACACATTATTCAAACCTCAAATAAATAGATACTACTCACGAACAGCTACGTATATCTTACAAAAATGGTCATGGTTAAGACATCTAGTCAAATTTCTTGCGAAAAACTTGAACTCAATTTAGAAAAAATATTTCAAACACTTGCTACATCGTGTGGTCACCTTATTTGCACGATTCGTGACGAACGTGCGCCCTTTTCTGTGCTGACCTTTTTATAGCAGCAAACACATCTTCTACGTTTTGCTTCGAACCTGTTCCGGCCTTTTCCAATATGTGGCTCACCCATTGGAGAGGGGCTTCATTTGGAATACCGTGAAGTAGTGAATGCACGAGATTCGAGCCTCAAGGCGGTCCCAGCGCGCGGTCCCACGCGCCAGACACGCTATTCGCGGCGCGGTCGTCAATGGGTTAAGGAAGCATCTCACCATCACCCTCTTGATAAAAGACTTCTAATCTCATTAGCATGGGTGGGACGTAGCATACACACAACACCTCTACATAATAGATAAAATCAGATTCGAGAGAATAAGTTTAAAGAACGTGAAAGTAAAGGTTTAAAGAGCGACTTTTTATATTTTCTTAGGCTTCGTTTTAATGGTATTAACTTTTAGGCTTCTTTGAGAATTAAGCGCTCAAGAAAATACTTTTGTGTACTCAACAGATTTCGTTCAATGGATTCTGGAGTCCGAGTTAGGCAAAAAACATAGATATTGATCTGTCAAGCAAGTTTATCACCATATTTGCAGTCACTATCTCTAGCTCTTACCTATGGCCTAGGTCTTTAACGGGGGCGTGTTTGAATCAAATTCGAAATCTCGTAAATCGTAAGTCGTAATTACGAAAAAACCGTCGCAAGTCGTAAATCGTAAACCGCAAATCGGTAAAAGTTACCGAACATGAAGTGCAGTATATCTGAAATTTTAAAGGCTTGCCTGCTAATGGTAATACAAAACGATTTAATATTTGTTTTTTTTGTCGTGTTACTTTCAGTCCAAGATGGGCAGTTTTCATTCCAAACCTATTTCTTTTTCTACTTTCATTTTTTCTTCTGGTTAGGCGAGGGACGAGGATCTGAAATCAAACGTAGGTTTTATATGCTCTCAAATATGTTATCGTATTCCTCGTTGTCAAAGCTCAGAATAGGTTGTAGACAATCGTAGTGGCGTCAGTAGCAATTCTTTCACAATGTCGGTCAAAGCTAAACTCGTTTGCTGTAAGGAAGCCAAGATCTAGTAATTATTCCACTTCCTCTATAATAATGCCATCTGCGCTGTAATTGAAAAATAGATTATTGCCACCTATGTGAATAACCTTGGTCTTTCCTCTAGAAAGCGGAAGTTTCCACTGAGTAGCCCAATTATCGACCACCTTAGGTGCATTTTGTAGAGCTACACGATCATCCGCGAAACGGAGAGAGTTGAATGTTTTAAGATCTTTGTTAAAAGCACAGCATTTGACACTGTTACTTATAATTAATTAAGCAAGTCATACGTATAGTTGTTGAACAATAAAGGTGATAACACTCTGCCGTCTCCACTGTCAGGAATGCATCTTGTGGTACACCACAAGATGCATGCCTGACATTGAGGAAATGACACGTACCCTAAAGGTACGATCTTAGAGAAAGATTTGTAGGCAGGTTACACTACCCTTGGATGGATAACAAATGCTTGCGGCCTATGTATTAACCTAGTATGCGAAACTCTGTCAAAAGCTTTAGAAAAGTGCAGATATATATATATAGTGCAGACATATACTACAGTACATCTTCAGGGTTTCCTCCAAGGGATAGAGTCCATTCGTTCAAGGCCTGTAGCATAGCAGTTACCGTCGATCTCTCTTTGTGAAAACCATGCTGATATAAAGTTAAAACAAAATGTTCACGAAGATGAATTTCTATTTGTTTTTTGAAGATCTTTTTGAATATCTTTGCAAGTATTGAACTCAAAGTAATAGGCCGGTAGTTGTGGGCAGAATTAGGTGGCGTTTCTTCTGGTATCGGAATGACGAAAACCCACCTAGAAAAACGGTTCTGGTGAAACCAGACAAGTCTGGCACCAATTCACCGACTCCGAAAGGACGGAAGGCTTTGTTGTCCTGGGCAAGAAATTCGAACTATGAGCCTGGTATGGGGTGTACGTGGAACCTCGGACTGCGCTTGCCCGTATCACAGACTATAATACAGGACACTATCACAAGAAAGTCTACTTCAATAGCAAAGCACTGAATGAAAAATTATGCAGAAAAGACATTGACATTAAAACGAGAAGCAACTGAACCGCGACTAATGCCAACCTAGAAAACGTTTGAATAAGAAAGGAGCAGTGCAGAGAACCTTAATGCCAAGTATTGCCTCCAGTTTTAGGTGCCAAAAACAGGAGGCAATACCTTTGCATTAAGGTTTGTTCACAGCTCGATTGCGAAGCAGCGTTATGTTCTGAAAAGCTCTTATCGGCTAGCTTTGGCGGATCCTCGACATTGCGTGCGATCCCTTCGGCGCGACAACCGAATATCTTAAACCTGGGTATTTAAAATTGTAGTTTCAATAAAAATTACTGTTTTGTAGAATGCTTATCTGACAATAACCTGATTTTTTTAGAACCAAAATACACATTATCTCTCTGTGTGAAACCAATGTATGGCATGAACTCAAAGTTTATTCTCTTTACTGAGTACATCGAGCACTACAAGCTGCAAGGTGTTCAACACTTCTACATTTACGTGAAGGACGTGGACGATTATACGAATCAGGTTTGAGAGTATCACTCTTTATGACAAACCTTAATATTTTGCTCTGCAGGAACTCCGTAACAGCGCTGCGCGATATAATAATTAGGAGCATGCAGAAGCAGGTCGTACGCTTGTAGAACAGAAGAAGCAGATCAGATTTATTCTAAAATCTTATCCGTCTTTGCTAAGATAACATTTAACGCTAGCAGTAACCAAAAAACTTTATCATAGTCATCATAAGCTTCTTGTTCCCAAAGCGCCTCGCCTTGATACTCTAGATGATTCCACGCTCTCTTCTATATTTATTTATTTATTTATTTATTTATTCAAAGCGAGAATGTAATTCACGCATGAAAACATAAAGCAAACAAAAAAAACAAGGACAAAACATCATCACACATCAATCGACTACAATGACAATTAAGAACTTCAACAAGCGATAGCTCTACTCCAAACATGTGTGGACATTGACATTATATCGTCGTATCTACCAAGAAGCAAGTTTAGTTCCGCAAGAGTTCTATAAGTTAAAAAATCAGTTTCGTTTATATTCTGTTGTAGCAAAGACAATTAGTTGATAAATTTATTGAGAAACTTTCTTTTTCCTTGTCACCTCCCTACTTCAATATAAGCTTGTAATAATTCAGTTTCAATTTCTTCCAGCTCATTAAGCACTACGTGAAGAACGGTGAGGCTGAGGTGGTGTACTTCAGAAAGGAACAAGACAGACCTAGCATTGAGTGGCATCTTGTGGGAACTCAGGTAAGGAACGCGTTGTGCTGCAGTCTATTTCATGCGCTTCTCCTTAACGCCCAGAAATTAAAACGTCATGTAGAAAAGATCTGTAAAAAGGCGGCTGAATGCTCTTCTGTTTCGTGAGAACTGATTTATGCAGAAAATTGAGAGGTTAAAATGCCAGACACTCGAGTTTGGTTGTGAGATTAAGAGTTCGAAACAGATTATAGTCTTCAGGACTGCATCCACAGAAGTCGGCACCACTCCGCCTACACGATATATGCGGATATGGATGAAAGGATTTTGCCAACGGCGAACAATACTACTCTCGTTGCATATGTTAAGTACGTTATCCTCCAACGGTGCAAGTCTAATCGCAGGGAGGGGGGGGAGAGATTCTCATGAAGAATCATACTGGGTTAAAAAACAGGCAACATAACGTACAACAATGCAAATCACTGCAAGTGCTATTATGTACACTAGCACTTCTAAGTGCTTGGTGTCCAAAACAGTATTCCTATTTGAGGGGGAATGGCGAAAAAAAAAACACAACGGTATTCAACAACACATTCACGACGAGAGCGTTTTCGCGCCCATTGCGCGCGACTGCCGGCTGCTTTTTTGGCGCGCATGTGTGTCCGCTTATTTGTGTGGACTGAACGAAAAAAAAAACAACAAAAACAGAGTCTCAGAAGTCTTAGGAAACGTTACTGCCGATTTAAGAAAAGTCCAGAACAACTGCACAGGTTCCTATGAAACTCTTCCCAGCAGCCTGGGAAGAGACATTGCCATCGAAGAAAGGAGAGTCCATACGCGCTGCTCCAGTTGTGAAAAATATGTTTGTTTGAGATGCTATCCAACGATAGAAAGTGTTCCTTTTGAATGCTTGTTCATTGTCATAATCAGTCAGAGCCTAGGTTGTCTCATTTGAGTGTTCAATTTATGTTTCATCTGAAGTTTGTGCACTGGTTCTGGTCTAGAGGTATGTGCGCTTTCAGTAATGGGAAAAGTTCTTGTCTTGTTAGTTACGAGAAAATCAATCATTTTTCTGCGTAAGCAAGCCCAACATCGGATTGTTACTATAATTTGCTGATCTGAGAAGAAAATTGAACGAGAACATCAATGAAGAAAGTTACTCCCAAAACTCATCCGTCCACTCAAACGAGAGGACAACGACGCGAGTGTGATAATTCATTCATTCATTTATTACGTCGTTTAAGACAGACGTTATACAGAAACATGAACATCATCATTACAACAGAAACGACTACATTATAATAGAAAGGCTGGAAACATAGAGGATAATAGGATAATTAAGTGGTGCTTTGAATAACTGGAAAAGTGGAAAGCTCACCACAGGGATTCCTACTCTGCGCTGAGTATGGTCGCCTTTGCCATATGTTTGATGGAAAGAAAAGAAGTCGGCACAGTTCTCGTCCTAAGAAAGTGGCTCTTAGGGTGGTTTTAGGTAATCTAAAAAACAACTTATAGGTACCACCCTAGTGACTGATGATCGCAGGTTGTAGAGTTTTGTGCAAGAAACCAGGATAAGGTGGTTGATTAGTGTATGGACCATGACTACATCAAAGTATTGTCTTCTCGACTTGAGTGATGGAATTCCCAGATAAGCATTCCTGAGGATAGCTTCAGGGATTTTGCCATGCAGGAATCCACTATTTCGCAATAGAAGCCTCCTGATGAAATTGTTTTGAATCTTCCTTGAATCAGAGCATCTTTCTGTTTTGGAGGAGAAAACACGGAACATGAACTCTCATCAGAAAAGGTATGAAACACAAATTAGAACAAATCCGAACAACCCAGAGTACCACCACAGTTGAAGCGCAGTTGAAGCTCACGTCTGGCCACAGACGTATAAGGACATGACGTGACAAAGTGAACGTCCTAACGCCCCCGATTGAACTGGCACCGATACTACCGATGAGAGAAATGTGTATTTAAAAATATGCGCTTTTAGGAAGATAATGACCGAAAAGCCGAACGTTGGAATGCTTCGCTTTGTTACGCAATATGTGCTGAAGAATCGCACGGATCCTACAGTCTACGAGGTTCCTGTTCATGACCTAATCGTCGTAGTCTTTGATTTTCAATAGCGCCTGCATCTCTTGGTCTTTGGGATGGAAGTGCAAACAGATAACCTCGTCCGCACCTTTTTGATAGCGCTCTTAAAATTGCGTAGTTTCGAAAAATAAATCCAATATTTGGGGTCAGCGTAGAATTGTCTATCAACTGCCTATCCTGAAAAGTAAAAAACGCTAAGTAAATATTTGAAATATTGGCTTGAGGAACTATACATATTCTATTCTGCGCAGCGGACCCGCTCTCTATCGAGAGACAATTGCACCCAAATGTGACATTTCGAATATAGCTCATCGATTCAACATCTTAACATGTACTAGGCGTTTTTCACCTTATCGGGTAGATCATACCATGCTTATTCCAAATATTGAATTTATTTTAAAACTAAACAATTTCAAAACGCTATAGAAAAGCTGTAGAAGTGGTTTTTGCGCTTCTTCCGCCGAAGACCAAAAAATACGCCGAGTATTGTAAGTTCGCGTGGAAAACAACGACAAGATAGGCTAAAAATTGACATCAAAAGACGTCTGCTAGATGCGTCACAAGTTGTCTTTCTGAAAAATCGTGCTGAGGCAACATTGAAGTGTTTCCATCAGAACAATCCTCGCAGTTTTTCACCTCTCGGCTGGAGTATAAAACACCCCTTAAGCCCTATGCACACTTTTGCGGCAACGCGGCAGCCCCACCTTTAAGCATGGGGCAAAGACGCAGAGTCGCCGCGCGAGGCAGAACTAGCCTCGCGCGCAGCCTGCTGCTAATGTGCGCAGCCTGCTGCTAATGTGCCGCTTAGGCGGCAGATGCGGTGCCGCCTACGCGGATGCGGTGCCGCCTACGGGCAACAATGCCTTGAAGGATTACTGCCGCGGTGGCAGCGGCAGTAATCCTTCAAGGCATTGTTGCCGCATTGCCGCGTTGGTGATTGAGCGAGCGGGAGAAGCCGCGTGAACTCTAGCACGCGGCAGTGGAAGCTGCGTACGCGGCTGTTCTGGCCTCTGCCGCGTACGCGGTTGCCGCAAAAATGTGCGGATGGCTTTAGGCCCCGTTTATACTTTCGGCTCTGAGCCATGCTACACCATGTAAAGTGGCCAAACTGATCGATCGCGCCGCTCAGTCAATGTGGCCACCATGCGTTGCGTCGCGTCGCTCGGCGTCGAAGTATAAACGGACCCTATAGTGCCTGCCTACTCGCGTCTCGTGTCATGTGCACACTAAACAAGCCATAAGCCCACCCCACACTTTTTCGGCAGCCGCGTACGCGGCAGAGTCCAGAACAGTCGCGTACGCGGCTTCCGGGAGGAGTGCCGCGTGCTAGAGTTCACGCGGCACTCCTCTCGCTCGCTCAATCACCAACGCGGCAGTGCGGCAACAATGCCTCGAAGAATTACTGCCGCTGCCACCGCGTGTGCCGCATAGGCGGCACCGCGCCTGCCGCATCTGCCGCGTAGGCGGCACATCAGCGGCAGGCCGCGCTAGGCTAGTTTTGCCTCGCGCGGCGACTCTGCGTCTCTGCCCTATGCTTAAAGATAGGGCTGCCGCGTTGCGGCAAAAGTGTGCGGGGGCTTTAGGGCATTTCTCAACAACTCTCATTACTTGAGACAATTCAGGGTGAGAAGACTCTCAAGGAGCATCTGCCTACCCTAGTCTTTCATAACTCTTCAGCTCCTCTGCCTGTCGGCTACACAGCAAAATGTATCATAGATCCCAAAAAGGTGCGTCGATCCGATTTTTTGTCTCCCGTGGTGCCTTTTCTCTTTAACAGCCATAGAATCCTTAGGTTTTCCTGATGTGGGTCCACCATGTTGCTATATACTTCAATGGTTTCACCGGCTACGAAGTGCCGACAAATGAGGGCATCATAAGGTACGTGGATTTCCTTGGATTTTGCTTTGCTACACTTTTGTCTTTTTCTAGGCATTATCGTGATATCATGTCCGGCGACTGGTACAAGCACTATCTTCCTGACGTCGAGCGATTCGGAGCCTTCAGGATGACTGACTATCCAGCTTCACTTATGAAATTGTTGTATAGAAACGTGAAAAAGACACTCGAAATCGTGTATAAAAAATAATTCTTCTAAGTCGATGATATGTATGTACATATTATATGAATACTAAATGTACTATACTATAATAATACTAAATACTTTTAATTATTTGCTTCCAGCTGTCCTTCATTTTTCTTTCCTGAAACGAATAAAAAACGATGAGACTTGTTTTGAGTTTTACGGTGACGATTTATGCATATCCTGTTATTGCTTACAGTAACAAAAAGTTTCAAGCTTACAAGGGAAGGATAACAGGTGACCATCGGGCCTTGAGATGAGATGTATACCACAGGATGCGGCTTTGAACACTGGTACCAGAAATTTGTTCAAATTCAGCTAAACGTATCTGTGAACAGAGTTGTGGACCCTTTTCACTTTGGCTTTTTTGCCCTCTACAGCAGCTGCACGAGATTGAGCGAAAAAGAAGGATGGAAATTGCATGTGTGGTGGCACGTGTAGAGGAGCGACGTGGTGAGACTATGTAGTTGGTTTGTGGTTCGACTCTCTTGGGATGCGGAGTTTTTGCACTTCCTAAACAGATCTGCCACGATCAACCGAACTTCTCGACGTCAAATCGCAACGGAAAAGTTCACCAGGAGGATTGGCCAGTTTCGGTAGTACTATTGAACTTTCAAGACTCTACAGTTGGAAAGGTTTTTCACCTAAACATGGCCTAGAGACTTTATTCAAGGCGCTCGTCACCTATATGAAGTTCGCTTTTAAAAACGCGTTTGTTTTCCATGTTTATCAACTATTTATAATAAATTAGTTCTCCGTGTCGGTACGAGGTTGCCAGCACTAACCATAAGATGAATTATTTCTGGCGACCTTTTCCGTTGCGATTTGTCAGTCTTGAATGACCGTAGCATATATTTCTAGGAGGTGCACAATTCTTACACCATAGGGGAGTCGAACCACGAAATTCCAGCGCCATGACTGCCTGTTCTCAAAGCAATACCCTATTATATAAAGCGAGAAAGGTCATTTGTCTGTCTGTCTCTTTGTTTGTGTGCACAGGAATGCTGGAGGAGTGTGTTGGAAGAAAGTGTGGGGATGGGAGGATTCGTGGTTGTAGTTGTGTGGTGTCACCTACGTCGTGTTAAGAGGGGTCAGAAGACACGTCGCTGATATTACGCAAAAGGCGTCCGAGTTCCGAAAATGTGTCATCGACGTCGTAAAAGCCAGCATCCGAGTTCAGAAGAGGTGTCACCGACGTCGTTCAACAGGCATCTGAGTCCAAAAGACATGTCACCAATATCACGCAAGGGACGTTCGGGTTGAGAGGAGGTTCATCGATGACGCGCAAGGTGTTCGGATTCAGATGACATGCCACTGATGTCTCGTAATGGGTGTCTGGGATAAGAAGACGTGTAACTGATGTCACGAAAAGGACGTCCCGCTTAAGAAGACATGTCACCGACGTCCTTCACCAGGTGCATGGGTTGAGAAGAGGTGTCGCCAATGACGCGAAAGGCCTGTCCGGATTCAGACAACGTGTCACGGATGTCGCGCAAAGCACGCCCTGCATGAGAAGACATGTCACCGACTTTGTTCATCAGGTGCCTGGATTCAGAAGAGGTGTCACCGATGTCGCGAAAGGCCTGTCCGGATTCAGAAGACGTGTTACCAGTAAAAGTGGGACCAGTAATGGGGAGTGGTGAAGGACGGTGGTCCAGTAAGGAGGGACCGCTAAAGGGTTAACCAATAAAAGGACCATTGAAGAGGGGACCAGCAATGGGGAGCGGTGAAGGGGAGGGGGGGGGGGTGGGAGTCAGCAAAGGGAGGACCGGTGAGAATGGATCCAGTAATGGGGACCGCTGAAGGATAGGGGAACCAGTGAGGACGTGACCAGTAAATCGAGGTCCAGTGAAGGAGAGAGCAGTAGTAGGGACCGACGAAGGAGGGGGGGGGGGGAGAACCAGTGAAGGGTGAACCGGCAAAGGGTTGACAATAAAGTGGAATCACTGAAGAGGGACCATAATAGAGGGACCAGTAATATTTCCATACCTAAATAGCTGCACGGTAGTCGTTGTCATGAGTAATATCTAGGCTTAAGACATTATTATAGACGTTGATAAGTTTGTTGAAAATTTCATTAGTGCTGCTGTTATGGACAACTAAAATGTCGTCCATATAACGGAACAAAATGAACAGGTAGAGACCAGGATGGGTAATACCAGGCTGTCCAATAATTCCTGTCCGAAAATTTTCAAAATTCTATAATTTTCCTTAGAAGTGTTATAATATCAGGCAGGTGTAAAAACCTTCTAGAAGGTTCTCCAGAGTTCCACGCTAGGGGTATATAAGGCGCAGTCGCCGCGTCTAGCTACCAGTACAAGCTAAAATGGACCAAGGTCGAATTCGTACGTCCGTGTACTACGAGTGGCTGCTGGGCAACGACACGGGCACCGCGGTCGCCAACATCTGCAGAGCGTGCAAGGAGGATGCAGTGTCCCAACGCACAGTCAGGCGCTGGTTCAATCGTTTCGAGAGCGGCGACACGAGCTTCGAGGACAGGGAGCACAGCGGGAGGTCTTCTACGATGTATGATGACGAAGTCCGTCGCTGTATCAAGGAGAAGCCGGAAGCCACCACCCGTGAACTGGCGACGACGCTCGGCTGCAGCAAGTCCACCATCCACAATCGACTCAACTTACTCGGCTACCACAAAGCTCTGGCCCGTCGGAACCCCCACCGTCTGACGGACGCCAACAAGCAGAGCCGCGTGGCCGTCTGCCAGTCCCTCCTCCTTCGTCCGCATCGCAAGGAGTTTCTCGAGGACCTGGCCATTGGGGATGAGAGCTGGGTCCTCTACGACAACGTCGCCCGCCGTGCCGTCTGGATCCCGCGCGGAGAAGAGCCGCCGACGACGCCGAAAGCCGACCTGCACCCGCTGAAGATCATGCTCTGCTGCTGGTGGAACGCCAAGGGCATGCTGTACTTCGAGCTGCTCCCGCAAGGCAGGACGGTCACCGCCTCCATCTACACCGATCAGCTCGAGAAACTAGCCGCCGCCATCCGAGAAAAGCGTCCCTGACGGACCTCGGTCCACCTGCTGCACGACAACGCGCGCCCCCACGTGGCGAAGGAGATCCAGCAGAAGTTGGCGATGCTCGGCTGGGAGACGGTTGCCCATCCGCCGTATTCCGCGGACCTCGCTTCCTCCGACTACCACTTGTTCCGCCCGCTGAAGCACCATTTGGCCGGAAGAAAATTCACCAACTACGACAACCTCAAATCCGACATCGCGGACTTCTTCGAGTCGCAGCCCCCGGAGTTCTGGGCGAAGGGCATCGGCGACCTGCCCAATCGATGGGTCACTGTTGTGGATAACTGTGGTGATTATGTTGTTGATTAGACTTGGTTTTCAATAAAGTTGAAAAAAAATTAAAAATGGTGAAATTTTCGGACAAGAATTATTGGACAGCCTGGTAGAATAAACATTCAATATATGTGAGAGATATTAGAGGGGGGGGGGCAAAAGTAATGAGACAAATTGAAAAAAATCTTTATCTCTCCATAACTCATTTACAACTCAACGATGCTGAGGAATGTACTTGCCATTAAGGGCAATGACCTTGCTGCCATCACTCAGCCAATTTCCTGATCCCATCCTTCCAGGACTGCTTGGGCCTGGTGTTGACCAACTGCTCGATATGGTTGCCAAGGACTGCTTGGGTTCTTCTGTCCCTTCCGATCAGGAAGTCCTGTAGGCTCAAGAAGTAGTGGTAGTCGCATGGAAAGATGTCCGGCGAATATGGTGGGTGAAGCATTTGAACGTAGCCCCGCTGGCCAAGCTTCTCCGTGGTCACTTGTTCCCGATGGGGTGCGGCGTTGTCGAGGAGGAGAACCTTCTTGAAGCGCTGCGAATGAATAAGAGCGAGTCGCTGGCCCATCTCTTCTATTTCCTTCACCATGGCCTTGGAGTTCATCGTCCTGCGTTTGGTAAACAGCTTCCATTATATCGGTCCATGGGCGCAGACCCAAAGCTCTGAAGGTGCTTCTCGCCGTGAACATCTCGCCGAACGAAGGTCGGTAACAGGCACCAGGCCTCACCCATACTCGCTGCTTGGCAGGGTTATGGTAGAAGACGTACTTCTCATCTTGCGTGACTATTGAGCCCAGGCTGCTCGGAGTTGGGAATTGGGCGAGATTTGCGCGATACAGGTCGACTCTTTCGGCATGAGACAGGCTGGGGTTTTGGTATGTTTCTGGAAAGGACGGAAGTGGTAACTTCTCTGGTGGCCTTCAGTAGGTAGCATACAAACATACAAATACGATAAGCACGAAACCAGACTCCAGCCACGAGATATATGGACACGGCATGGGGTGTAATTTTGCCCCCCCCCCCTAATAGATCAGTCATAAGACTACTTGCATTACTACCCTGTGGTACTTCCTCAGAGAATTTATAGTAGCTGTTACTAAGACGGTAACCTATAAAATAAATTGTATAGTATTCAAAACGATAACAATATAAACAATAAATATAAAGAGTAGTAAATAACAATAATAATAATAATAACGAAATAGTAACAGAAATGAAAAATAGTAACCAATAATAGAAGTAAATAATGACAAATAATTTAGGGTAATAAGTATGAAAATGATTAATAACAATTGATGATAATAATTTGTTTATACTAATTTTATTTTTTTCATATAAAATAGTACAAACAATTTATTATTATTAATTATTGTTAACTATTTTTTACCTATTACTTTGAATAACTTGCCATTATTTTTTCCTGTTATTGGTTATTATTTTTCCTTTTTATCACTATTTCCTTATTTATTGATTTTAGTACACTACAGAGAGTGTGCTATAAAACAACTAAACAAAACATGTTGTTAGCAGGAGTGTTAGAAAATAAGAGAAAAAACAACAATCACCTGTATCACCTGTCGTCCCGTTGATCATCGACTTGCTCGAGCGAGCGCCAGCAGCGTCTCCATTCGTCCCTGTCGCGTGCCAGAGTGGTCCAATGGATCCTCCTCGCTCGAGGGACACGAAGAGCGTCATATCGGTCGTTCAGGGCTTTCACGAAGAAGTCCGACCAACGCGTTGGTGGGCGTCCTGGTGTTCTTTTGACATCCCACGGAATCCAATCTGTGACGACTCTCGTCCAGCGGGTGTCTGCGAATCGCATTACGTGGCCGGCCCACCTAATTTTCGACGACTTGGCCCATGCGACAGCGTCTCTGATCTTCGAACGTCGGCGAAGCTCGGAACTCCGAAGGCCTTCTCTCACTTGCGTGAGTCGTGTCACTCCGAGCATCGTCCTCTCGATTCCACGCTGCGCGACGCTGATCGCGTGTTCATCCTGTTTTTGTATAGCCCAGGTCTCTGAGGCGTATGTTAGGGCAGGAAGAGCAGTGGAGTCGAATAGGTGGGCACGGAGTCGGACGTTCTTCGTCTTCTTCGCGACTTCTTCGACGCTCTTGAAAGCTCCCCAAGCCGCTCGTTTCCTCCTGCTCAGCTCTGGTGCTAGGCCGTTGGCCATGTTGACTTCGCGACCCAGATACACATAGCTGGAGCATTCGGAGATGTTCGTTCCGTTGAGCGAGAATGGGGCATCAAAAACCCATCCGTTCTTAATGAACATCGTCTTCGTAAGATTCAGCTGCAGTCCAACGCTTCCATATACACGATCGAAGTCGGCCAGCATTCGTTCCGCCTGACTGATGCTCGGTGTTATGAGCACGATGTCGTCAGCGAAGCGAAGATGGTGCAGTTGCCGGCCGTCGACCTTCACTCCCATGTCTTCCCATTCTAGTTCGCGCATGACGTTTTCGAGGGTGGCGCTGAAGAGCTTCGGGGATATGGTATCCCCTTGCCGAACCCCTCTCTTCACGTCAATGACGACGTCGTTGTAGAATGGTGAGATCTTGGTCGTGAATCCACTCTACAGCTCTCGAAGGACCCTGATGTACTGAGTAGGAACGCCCTGGGTGAGCAGGGCTTCCATGACCGCTTCAGTCTCGACGGAGTCGAATGCCTTCTTCAGGTCGATGAACGTAAGGCACAGCGGCAGCTTGTACTCTCGCGACACTTCGATGAGCTTCGTAATGGTGTGTATGTGGTCGATCGTGCTGAATCCTCTCCGAAATCCTGCTTGTTCGCATGGCTGTCCTTCGTCCAGCGTTCTACTAATCCTATTCAGGATGACTCGAGTGAACAGCTTGTAGACTACGGACAACAGGCAGATCGGGCGATAGTTGCCAATGTCGTGCACGTCTCCCTTCTTGTACAGCAAAACGGTCTTGCTGGTCTTCCACTGAGATGGAACCTTGCATTCGGACAGGTAGCGTGTGAAGAGCCGCGCCAAGGTGTTGATGAGCGCTGGCGGGAGGTTCTTCAGGTGTTCTGCTCTGATCCTGTCAGAACCGGGTGCTGTAGGTTTCTTCACCGACGAGATGGCGTGTCGGATTTCGGAAGAGAGAACAGAGGGGACGACGTATCCATCCTGCGGAAGATGGCATGGGGGCAGGTGGACGTGGCTATCGAAGAGATCGGAGTAGAAGTCGTGGATGACTTTCTCCATGGTCCTTCTGGAAGAGGTGATGGTTCCGTCAGGACGTCGGAGAACGGTCATCTTGGTCTTGAAGTTGGCGAAGTTCCGGCGGGCATTGCGGATGCTCAGCCCTGTCTCTGCTGCTTCTGCCAACACTTCCGCCCTTCTCTCCTTGAGATCTTCCTTTATCGCCTCTCTGCATAGCTTTGCAAGCTCGGACGTCAGTTGGTAGTTGCCTGACGCTCGTGCTGCTCCACGCTGGCGTATCAGCTCAAGAGTTTCCGGAGACAGGCGTCTCTTGGTTTTCTTTAAGCTCTCGGCTCCCTTAGCACTATCGTGGAGATGGTGCACGAAGCGGTCGTATTCCTCGTCGACGTTGTCCATGACGGCATCTTCCCAAAGGCCGACAAGAGAGGTGTAGAGGTCCCAGTTGATGGTCGTTCTGGGACTCCTCTTCTTGAACTTCGCGGCCTTCTCTCCTTGACGCGAAAAGCGGAACCTTGCGCGAAGGAGGCGGTGGTCCGATCCCGTGTAGAACTTGGGGACAACGGAGACATCGGTCAGTAAATACTTGCGATTGAAGATGATGTGGTCGATCTCGTTGTGGAACTGGCCACTGGGGGATTCCCAGGTCCATCGTAGGGAGGGAGGCTTCTGGAACTGCGAGTTTCCATGGATGGTCTTGGTCGACATGATAAACTCAGACAGCCTTTCACCTTGCTCGTTCCACTCCAAACCGTGGGTTCCAATGTGAAGTTCTTCCGGCGACCTTCGTGACCCGATCTTGGCGTTGAAGTCGCCGACGATCACCTTGTAGAAGGTGTGATCTTCCTTATAGAACTTCTCCAGCTCCACGTAGAAGGCCTCGACGTCTTCGTCGTCGTAGTCGGATGTTGGGGCATACGCGACGAACACAGTCAAGGCTGGCACGGAGCCACATCGCTTCAGTCGCAGACGTCCGATTCGGCTGTCAGAGACTTGTACGAATCGGTGTTCATGACCAAGTGCGTGTTGACGAGGACACCAACGCCGCCTACTCCCCTGCTGTCGCATGTTCCGAGGAACAGTTCTTCTCCGGAGTCGTAGGCGGCGTGTAGGGGGTGGTGTCTTCTCGTCTCGGTCAGTCCGATGACGTCGTACTTGATCTTCCTGGCTTGCATCATCAGGTCCTCGACGGATGCTTCCGACGCAAGCGTGCGGGCGTTGTAAGTACAGATCGTCATCCTAGTCCTTCTCAGTTTGCGCAGCCTGGTTAGGCCCTGAGATTTTAGCAGCCTCTCCGTACTCGTCCTTCCCATCGCTGCAGAAATGGGGCTCTTTCGGGGTCAGGGGAAGGAGGCCCTTTAGTGCTGCTGTGTTTGACTGGAATACAACACGGGTAGCTAGTCAGGCTCTGTCGTGCGGGCGGGGTACTCCGGGCAGCCAGCCAGACTGCCCGAAGGGACGGGGCGAGACTTAAGGCGGCCTCGAATCGCCTTACATGTACTCCCAGTCTACCGAGTGCGAGCTTTTGGCCGAGCCGACACAGTTACAATCCGCACAGTCACGGACACATCCACGCACACTGTGCACGAACATGCCGCTCCCACGCACAAGGAACGCGTCGACCCGACACAGCAGGAGCAAGGAGTCCATCCCCTGCATCCCACCTGCGTCTCTGGGCAGTACACGGTCGCATTTGGTTCGCGTTTAATTCCCCTATCCACCACCCGGGGACGCGCCACGTGGCCCTGCGACAAGCGGCCCGAGATCCCTCTTAACAAGAGAGCCCGAAGGCTCTCTATCGAGGGAGATCCGTGGAAAAACAACAATAAAGCTAATAATAATAATAATAAAGACCAGTTTACAATTTGCAGTCAACTAGGACATCCGTCCTTTGTGAATCTGCGACTCTTTTGATGAAATCTCACAGATGTGTTCTATTCGTCGACATGGAAAGAAATATCGAGGTTCGGATCTTTCACTACTTTCGGCGAAATTAGGATCCGTAGTTCAGTGCACGCCTTTCTTTCATTTTTCTAATCTCTGGAAAATATTGCTTCCGCGGTTTGTGTTCTTGGTTGCTACTTCTTTTAGTATTTTCTTGTAAAGTTCACGTCGTTTTGCAAGTAAATGATCAATACCTGCTTTAGAGAGAAAGAGATGAAGAAAATACTTGCTGTTAGAAAAAATTGCATTCTCTTGGTAATCGCGTCTATTCTTTTTATGTTCGTTTTAAATATCCGATATCACTCCAATGAAACGAAAGGTACGTGGCAAATACATTCGAATTGATTCCAAAATCTGCTGCTCACTGTTACACGATCGTTTGAGCATGATGAATATTTCGACGTTTTTGGCTTTTTTGTAGCACCACACCATTCTGAAGAGAATGTATTCAAACCTTATCAAATGAATTCTTACTCACTTTACATACATGTACGCTTCGCACTTCGAAGAACATAGCTTAAGTTAACTGAAGTGAAGATTCAAACAACGCTTCAGAAGCAGGTTGTTATCTGTTTACTGCAGAGTGTTCAGGCTTCAGTGAGGGATCAGCGAAGAAAAGCTTGTCGATGAAAGCATTTACCTTGTTTATTATTGTTATTGGGCGCGTGTAGCGCAGTAGGAGGAGGCGCGACTGTCGCGTGCACCCGATACCAGGTTCCTGGTTCGGGTTTCCCGCTCAGGCCAACCAATCCTTCCATCCCTCCGGGGTCGGTGAATTGGTACCAGACTTGTCTGGGAAGGATAGAACGCTGGCTTGTTCATCGGCTGGCCACCGCAAGTCATTGTATGGCCAAATACGCATTCGAATCGTATCCACGACATCCCGTAGAAGAAGAATGCGTGGTGTATCCTAAAAGGGATTGAGTAACGCCGTCCTTTATCCTTTATTTTTATATTCATTTATGCTACGACATTTTTATTTTTAGTATGTTTGTTTTATTCGGTTATATATTTTAACAGAAGCTCTTCAAAGAGAATTGTGTCAATGGAAGGGGACGGACTGTCTGTTAAGGGAATTTCCAGCTATTCTGCATTTGAAAAAGAACTGCTACCTTTTAGAAATACAGTAGGAGGAGCTACTGTATTGACATAGTTTTTTGCGCTTTTTGCTACATTCTAAGGACGTCAAATGTAAACAGTCGCACCACCTGAAAGTTGCATTTTTATCAGTAGGAGATCACTATCACTTTCTTCTCAACTGTTAATTTTTCATTAACGAACTGTCGAAAGTTGCATAAACAGTGATTTATCGTTAATTGCAGAAATCATTCAGAAAGTCCAAAAGATGTCACTTATAGAGTAATTAATACAGTTCGCAGAGTCCAGCATATTGTAGTATTAGGTTGTCCGGAAAGTTCTCAGCGTTTTGAGTGCATCACTTTAAACTACCGCAAATTTCTCAAATCTTACCGGATTTAGTCGAAATAAGCACCATTCGAATCACCACACTTTTGCCAAAGGGATTTATTCCATCAGCGAAAAGATTAGGTGGTCAAGATTCGACAAAATCCACGAAACCTGTTCGACTTGGTCCTGATTGATGGAATTTTACTAGCGAGAAAATTCTGAAAGTGTTTGAAAAGGTGGTAGTCGGTTGGTGAGAGGTCTGGAGAATATGGCGGGTGCGGCAGAACCTCAACACTTAATTCGCTCAATTTTCGAAAGTGATTTGTGAAATGTGTTCGCGGGCGTTATCGTGCAAAAGAATAGGGCCTCTTCTGTTGAACAATGCTGGCTGAAGTTGGCGCAATTTTCGATGCACTTCGTCGATTTCCTGACAGTAGGACTCTGCTGTGATCGTTTGGCTCTGTGCCAAAAAGCTGTACCACACCACCACCACACCGTGACGACTACCTTTTTTTAGTGGTTCGCATTTGGAAAATGTCTTGGGGGTTCTTCGGCGTCCACTGTCCGGAACGTTCCCTGTTATCATACAGAATCCACTTTTCATCAAAATTGATGACTTGATTCAAATATGGGTCGGTTTTGTTGCGTAAAAGCAGAGAAGAGCAAATTCCGAAACATAACATTTTTTGCCGCTCACCCAACTAGTGGGGCACCCACTTTTCGAGCCTTTTCTCCTAGTCGTTTTAAAGCATACGCAACAGCAGTTTTACTAACGTCTAGCTCTTCCGCAATCCGGCAAGCTGTTTGGGATGGTTCAGTTTTTACCAATTCCTTCAACTCGTCGTCCAGGATTGCTCTAGGTCGACCGCTACGGGGTCATCTTCGAGGCCGAAATCTTGTGGCCAAATCTGATGAACCACTGGCGCACAGTATTCTCTCTAACACTGTTAGATCCCCACAGTTGATTGATTTGTCGAACTGTGTCGGATGCAGATTGTCCCAGTTTGAAGTCAAAATAAAATATCGTTCGGAATTGCCCCTTCGACACACTTCAATAAGCCCTTCAGGAGCAGAAATATAAAGCAACGTTGAAAGATGAATTATTCAGTCAGATAGAGCGAAAAATTATGTGCAGAAAGCAGCATAAATCCGCAGTGCAGGTCGAATTTTTACTTAATAATATACGAATTAAAATATCATGTCATATTAGGTTGTCCGGAAAGTTCTCAGCGTATCACAAAACGATCCTATAACAATCGTGCTAAGAGCACATACTTCGCGCAAGCGTGGATAGTAGTGAAGGCTTAAGCATTTAGTAATTATCGTTGCTCTAAAACTTGCAAGCTTTCAGTGAAAACCAACATGTCAAATGGCGTTGTTCCGACGTGCATACCAAATGCGGCTGTTTTGTTAGAAACTATGCGAAGTGGAATCGGAAATCGACTTGCAGAGCCAACCAAGATTAAGGTACTCGGCGCATTTGACTTTCCGGACCATGTTATCGTCACCATGGACACTACAGGATGGTTCGGGTTCGTTCACTCAGTGAGTTTATGAAGAAGCCTTCAGAAAATAAACTGAAAGCCTGTGATCAACGCATGCTTTATATCTATTCCATAAAGTGCAAGCCGACCTTTATAATTCGATTGTTAGTGTAGGACCAGGTACCACAACTGGTGGGATATCTACTTGGTAAATTGGTTTCAATTTCACTTTCATACATAGCTGGTAAAGAGCTTGTTTATAGTGGTAAGATCGCCGCTCTGTTTATCAAATAAGCGCTTAAATTTATCTGCCGATGTCAGAAAGATTTCAAGTGCCCAGCGCATTTGAGCTGGTGTTAGCGTTAGCCGTTGTCATTTCGCTCAAGGTAGTGCTATAAGGTTTTCGAGCTTAACTGAAAAACCTTAAATTACATAGTTTGCATGTAATTCGTGTACTGGCCTTGCTAAAACCTTTCCAATATTGATATTGTTGCCTTGTTCCCGATCTTCTTTTTGGGTACAAGAATTTACTCAGTTCCCTGCTCTTTTCTTCAGCATGTGTGAGGGTTGCGAAACCTCGCTTCTTACCCTACGAGCAGTTTCTTGCGACACCGCCCTTTCCACCACACTCATGAGGACCCTCCTGCAGTTAAAGTTAACGTACTACACCGCTTACTGATAACCCCGCTAGAAAGGAAGCTGCTCGAAGCCCTTGCAATAAAGAGGCTGAACCCCGACATTAACGGTAGGGATGAGCAGACCGATGCGCTGAGGTTATCATGTAGTGATTAAGAAGATGAGCGGCAATGTTTACAGCAACTTTATTTGTAAGGAGCATCGCTGTGGTGAGGCTCTGTTAGCGAGGCCCGCTTGGTTAGTGTTTACCACTATTATTGTATGTTTTGATAACGGTAATCACTATATATAATGTTATTAAAGGCCTGAGGAAGCAAGCTCTAGGCAGCGAAAGCTTGCCAATAAAGAATATCGGAAGAGTCTCAATTGTGCCAACTATATCTAATCAGGTATGAAGTGAAAGTTCCTACATTCTCTCTAGTCCTACCCAACTTGTATGATGCCACGCGGGACTGATAACGAAATTGTGCTCTATTTAACACAAGCTATTTTTATAAATTTATACAAACAAAAATAATACAAATTAAAAGAACTCACAAGCTGTACTTGTGGGGAGGAGAGAGGGCACTTGTGCTGAGCAGAAGGTCGCAAAGCGACAAGTGAAAACGCGAAGAAGTGAAGTGACCCTCTCTCTCCTCCACCGGCTTTTATGCGGGATTCTGATGACGACTGAGATAGCCGCGAGCCGCAGCTATCTTGTCGAAACATAACTTTAAGGCATGGAAACGAGGCACAAGAGCTGAAATCGATTTAAACCTGACAGTAGTAAAGCACTTAGTAAATGAGTAGCAAATAACACACACAAATAGCACACAAATGTGAAGGAATTAAACTCTTAAATCAATTACAACACTAAACCTAGAATAACGCTGTGGAAAGGTCGATTTGTCTTCGGGATAGCTTTATTCTTCAGTTCCATGTATTCAACCGAATTTCTTCTTTTACATTACTTGTATTAAAGATGATGGATGCAAAAGCAGGATGTTTTGTCTTAGATTGTAGCTGACTTAAGGACCATAAGCTTGTGCCGCGAAATATGCACTAAACTACCTAAAAGGAATTGGGAATATTGAGGTCCATCTAATCGTGCTTCACAAAGCACTGACAAAGCTTCATTCAAGTTCATCCCCTGTTTTCAGGAAATCAATGTACTGTCGTTATTTCAATAATAAAACCGAAGAAATTGGCTCAGCTCAAGCTGCAGCTGCTTTTCCTGACTCTACAGTGTATTGTTGTAGACGAGAGTATACGTATTATATCGGCCTTACCGAAGTCGAGAATGAGACAACAACAGATGTCATTCCACTGATTGATCGGAGTATCGAAGGTTAGTTTAAATACCCTAGGTCTTAAAAATTCCAATTTTGATTTTAGTGTAGAAAGAAATACTAAGCGTGAGCCACAGGGAATAATTTTAATGCAAGGTAACTGCTAGGTTGCACGAAAATTACTGCAGGTTTTGGACCTCAAACTTTAAAACGACATATCTCAGCTCGAACACAAACTCTGTTGATCAAGGTAAGAACAATTCGAGTACACACATCTTTGCCAACGAGATGATAGCTTATTTATCCCTGTTGCATGCATTTCGTGGATTTCATTGATCTGTTGGGCGTACTTCTCTGACGTCATTGTTTCTCCCAAATTCGAAAACTGTGGAGATTTGTGCAGAAGCAGACCACCGAATAGTTACAATGATCTTCTTTGGTCCAATTTTGGTTCGGGAACTAATGCGGAGCTTCATCGCGGTCCAACCACTGAGCCGATCGTCGCCGGATATAAAGAGGATCTGTTTCTCGTCACAAGTTACGATGCGGTTGAGAAATGGATCGCGTTCAACTCGTCTGGTATCAATTTATCTAACTTCTTCCCCTTTCCAATTTTCCGCAGATGCTCCCGAACACTTGATTCGCTTATGCAGAGTTCTTTCTCAAGTTTTCAAACGGTCACACGTGTCTCTACTTCCACTAAGGTCTTCAACTCGTTGTCATCAATGCCAGAGAGACGACAGCGACCTGCCTCATCCTCAAGATCGAATTCACCTCGATGAAATTTTTGAAATCAGCGCATCACCGTGGATTCGTAAACACTTTCTTGGCCCCAAACCTGGTTAATGTTCCGAGTTGTTTTCCCCGCGGTATACCGAGTTTGAACGGCAGATTTAGAAAAAAATCTGCTGAAACTGCCGCTTTGACACGTACATTTACAGCCTTAAAAATCTGCCGTGAATAATCTGTATTAAAACAATTAGTACAGTGAGAAAGCGCCAAAAACCATCTTTGTAACAGTGCACAATTATGCACTGTTCCAAGGTTAAAATCTCGCTCTAAAGTTGGAGGTCGAAAATCTTCACTACTGACAAATTTCGGAATAGCAATGTTTCACAATATAGCAAGTAAACCCTTGAGCCTATGTTTGTTGAGTAGCCCAGTGTTTGTTCAGGAACGAAACACTTCCTGTCGGTATGTGTGGCACCTCTTCATGGGGAAGAAACTAAGTGGATGCTGCTTGTCGAATTTTTCGAGCACTACAAGCTGCAGGGTGTTGAATACTTTTACGTTTACATTAGGGATCTCGACGATTACACAAAAAAGGTAGGTGATGTTTCTGTTACACAGCTTGAAGTCTCTTTCTGAGCCATTGACGGAAGTTTGGCGCTGCTTTGTCAAAAACTTCAGGGGAATTCAAGGAAAACGAGCTTAAGGTCTTCTTCTCTTTGAGTACAACTGACCAGGGAAGGGTCTAAGACGTTTGTCTAAATGCGAAAATGGAGAATCTCCACCCTTCACATGGTAGAAAAACATGTATCGTTTTTGCTGAGTCATTGAACCCAAAGAGCTATGGGTTCTCGAAGGTATAGATTAATACGAAGTTTAAGACATACGTTTAAAACACAACGTTCTTCTATTCAAGAAGGATTAAACGAAAATTCAACACGACATTCTAGTGTTCAAGAAGTCAGTTTTCAGGAAAACTTTTAATAAACCGAAAAAACCTAACGGTAAGTGGGACGTCATGCTTAAGTGTAAGATAGCAGGGCAACGCTCTGCACGTAAGGTAGTTTATTCAAGGGTTCCTAGGTTTTCCATAAATTTTCTCCGAACTGCCTCTATAGTTTTTGAAGGAAGCAATGAAAAGGAGTTTGAAGTGTGAATGCCTATGATACCAGCGAGCATTTTGAACACGACACACACTTCCCTGAGCCTGCGACGAGACTGCAGTGTACTCAAACGAAGACACTTATTTCTAATTTCTGCTCTAGGTACTCTAGAATATAAAAAACTACCTGTACGAAGCAAAAGTTTCTTAGTGAAGTTTTTTTGCACCTTCTCAATTTGCACAATGTGTTTCTTCCTATGCGGAGCAAACACTGTTGCCGCACTTTCAACCCTTGGCCTAACATAGGTCTTATATGCTTTCAGCCACCTTTGCTTCTCGTGCTCAATGCCTTGAAAATTTGGTACTTTTTGCCTGATGCACTCTTACTGATTGAGTTACAATGCTCAGCAAAATCCAATTTATCATTATAGTGATCAATTTGAAGTATCAATGCCTAATGCTTAATCAATGCAGTTATCATAAGGATTAAGGTAGATGTTTTGTGTTCTTCTTTCAGCTAGCTACACTACAATTTTTAGGCGCTGTTGCGTTGTGTTAATAGTGTGCTTTCTGGCACGTGGTTAACGTAGAATAAAATAAATAAATAAATAGAAATATCTAAATATCTTACTCTTGTAACATTGGATATACAGTGCTCTCCCACTATATTCACACGAGGCTGCTTCACAGGTGCTAGGCCAGATATTTGACTATGCACTATCTCAGCATTTTTCAAAACCGCTGCACACTTTATCAATTTGCTTTCTACACATCTCTGCATATTTATTTCATTGTAATTGTCAAATTAGGGTCGCGTTCGTGACCAGAATCCCAGAGAACCACTGTAGATGAAGTTACTGCGAAAACGGTGACCATAACTTAGCCACCCTACTTACTGTGACTTACGTACTCCAGCGTACAGCACTCCAGCGAAACATGTTTTTCTACTGAATGAAGGATAGAGATTCTTGCAATATTATTTATCTTCCCCGTTCGGACATACGCCTGACAATGAGAGCCTCCAAAGTGGCGGTGAACTTACAGTACGCAATTTTTACGGGATGTTGGGTCCTGTGTAGGGAGTCCATAGCCGTAGTTGATTTTTTCGGAATGCTCTTCTGTTGTCGAAAAAAGGCGTATGGAGGTGTTAGCGCGAAGCGTTACCATAATGGTCACAGGAATTTGAATTCAGATGTTTTGAGAGAAATAGGGAATTCCGAATTTCGCTGAAATCGGATGGTGGAGTGGCCGAGATAGGGGCCAATGGTAATTTTGGAGAGGTCGCAAATCAATCAATCCAAATGAAAACGCTTCATAATTGGGTCAGAGGTTGTCGAACTGAGCACATCTTGAAAGCACCGGATGCGCAGTGAGGAGGGATTCGAATGTTGTTAGCTGGAATCCATAAGATTAAAATTGATGGAAGTTATGGCAAAGCAACTCATTGTAACGGAATAACCCGTCGGAAAGAGCTCCTTATTTCAAGAAATTTGAGCGGTATTGTAGGTAAAGGTAAAAATTTGCCTAGATATCATAGTTGTGCTCTCCCCAAAATTTCGAATACCCGAATATACTCTAATAGCAACGATTTTCGAATAATCGGAAATCGAGTACGTATTTTTTTGAACATTTGAATTGGAATACGTTCGAAAATCGCGATTTTTCAAGCAGTCGCATTTACAACCATTCGAAAGTCGCGTTTTTTCAAACATCCGAATACGTATTTTCGATTTCGAAAAGAATTATTCGAATTAGAATGTTTGAACATTCATTCAACTACAACTATAATAGATATCAAAGAAAGATATTGCTCACCCGCTGGTTCACCGATTACTTATCGTTTGCTATGCAATCATCGATTTAAGATAGTCGAAAACAGGATTTGGGCGTTTCTGAGTTTTTATTTACATTAAGCTCGTCGATGATTACGTTAGAAGACAAGAAGCTGAATTGATTCAACTGAATACTGGTGAAGAGCAAACTCGCGATTCAGTCAAAATACGCTACGTTGGAGCCAACGTAAGTGCATATCATCTGTGTAAGTAGCCCTTTATAAATGACTATTATACTGAGCTTCCCATAAAGAAGACTTTGAAATGGTCTACTGCGATGCTTGATAGTAAGAGGAGTGTGTAGTGCGTCAATTGAACACTACGACGGTATCATTATTACGTCTGATTACCTTGCTCGAAATGAAGAAATTGGTCCCAATAAAATAGCAACCCATGAGTAGCTGCATTTTGTTTCCCTTTTTCGTAAGTGATGGATCCGCACTAGCTGGTAGACGACGTAGTAGAATACTTTATTAGAAGACAACGAATACACATAACACAGTAAAACTGGGGGTTTATATACAGGCCACGGACTGTTCTAGAAAAGGGTGAAGCCTAGATCAGTGTGGTCAAGGGTCTCGATCTCTGGGGTGGCTCCGTCCCCAACACCTCCCCCTAAGATGGGCACTTCTATGTGTACGATATCTTCGAAGGGTCCATCTGAACCTATCCGGTGCACGGCGATTCCTCTGTGGGCGTTGTATCTGAACGTCCGTCGTTGGCGAGTCGCTGGGCACTGCTGAAGTCGACGATGAGCTCAACGATGAAGTCGAAGAGGGTAAGAATTCCGTCGTCGTCGGTTTACGCATCGGGCACGGTAGAAGCGGCAAGTCGACGAGCTCCAGATCGTACGTTGAATCGTCGGAGTAGCGGAGGCGCAGCTGATTGGCATGTCGTCCCCATGTTTGGCCATCGATTGCTACATCATAGAGCCTCCTTCCATGGCGTTTCAGTACACGCGCGAGTGATTGGCGAGGCTTCCGCTGCGGTAGTCCGAAGCCCAGACAAGGTCACCAAAATTAAACTCTTTCTGGCGTGCACCATGATGGTGGTTGAATTGTTCTTCCATTTTGCCGTTTCTATTGACTTCGGCGGAAGTAGCGGACGGCTTGAGTAGACTTAGCGTCGTCCGAATGGCCCTTCCAAGGAATGCCTCCACCAGAGATTTCCCTTCTGGAGCCGATGGGCATGGACTGCGGCGGTAGGTGAGTAAGAATTGTTGCAGCGCTTCCTGGGCATTTGCTTCTGTCCTGAGCTTTTGGAAGGTCCTTTTGAAGGTGTCCACAAAACACTCCGTTTAACCGCTGGACAGCAGGTGGTAAGACGGAGACTTCAGGTGAGGAATTCCATTCCTGGTGCAAAAATCTTCGAGGTTTTCCGAAGTAAATTGCGGCCCATTGTCCGTCACGAGGATTTGCGGGTTGCCGAATTGGGCAAACAGGCGGCGCAATTCCCTGACCGTATTGCTAGTGGCAGTAGTTGACATCTCGACTATCTCGGGCCATTTGGAGTAGGCGTCGACGATCACGAGCTACATTTTACCATCCATTGGTCCGGCAAAATCCGCTTGTTCACGGTTGCTTTTCAATCGGCCACGAGCACAGTGTAGTTTTTACAGGCTGTTTTGCAGTTTCCTGACAGCGAGTACATTTACGAACACAGGCTTCTATGTCCTTGTTGATGTTCGGCCAGTAGACGTATTTCCTCGCGAGCATCTTCATTCTTGTCATTCATGGGTGTCCTTCATGGAGCTGCTGTAGGACGGTGATGCTCAGGCGCTCAGGAATGACGATGCGGTCTCCTACGAACACGCATCCTTCCTGTGTCGAAGGTGATTCGCGAATGGAGGCAAATCGACTGGTAACATTTTGAGGTTTCTTCGGCCATACTCCTGATTTGATGAATTCGAAAACATGTTTTAGTACTGAATCCTTGCCGGTTTCTTCAGCAATCCTTCTAGCGCGACTGGGAGTTTCGACGTCGCGTTGGTAAAGATTGCAGCGGCATCCTTTTCGATTGTAGCGATAACCATGTCCTCTTCTGGTGTCGATTGCTCTGCGATGAGACGTGATAGAGCATCGGCTTGGCCGAAATTGGATGTGCTGGAGTACTCTATTGTGAAGTCGCAATTCTTCAACAAAAGAGCCCAGCGTTGTAGTCGATTCGCCGTGTAGACAGGCTCTCCTCTCTTCTTTCTAAATATGGCGAATTGAGGCTTGTGGTCCGTCAACAGCTTGAAGTGGCGTCCATAGATATAGCGGTGAAATTTCCGTACGGCGACGGTGATACGAGAGCTTCCTTCTCCACTTGACCGTAGTTCTTCTCAGCAGCTGTTAAGAAGCAGCAGGCGTGTGTTGAATTGCCTTCCCCGTTCCATCCCAAAAGCGGTGACTGATGACTGTTCCAATCCCATACTCCGATGCACCGGCCGCGATGACGATCTCTTTAGAGGGAGGATCGTAGACGGTGAGCAGAAGATCTGACGCAAGCACATTTTTGGCTCGTTGAGAAGCTTCTTGGCACTCGGCAGACCATGTGAAACAGGTGTCTTTCTTCAGTAGAGCGTCCAATGGTGCACGCAATTGGCGCATCTCGCTGACGAAGTGACCATAATAGTTGAGCATGCCTAGGAAAGAACGCAGTTGTGCGATGTCTCTAGAATCCGGCATCTTCCGAATAGCATTGATCTTAGAAGGATCGGGTCGGCGTCCGGTTGCATCGATGATGTTGCCCAGGTATCGGAGTTGTGGCATGAGGAAGAGTTGCACTTTTCAATTCGGACGCGGAACCCATAATCGGATATCCTTTTGAACAGGGCTTCCAGATTGGCGATGCGCTCCTCGATTGTGCGGCCGGTGACGATGACGTCGTCGAGATAAGCAGCGCAGCCACTGAGTTCACAAATCATGGAGTCCATAATTTGTTGGAAGATGCCTGGCGCAGATTTGACTCCAAATAGTAGGCGATTATAACGCAGTAATCCTCGATGAGTGTTGATCGTCAGGAGTTCCTTCGCAGAGTCGTCAATTTCAGTCTGAAGGTAGGCGTCTGCGAGATCAATCTGCGTGAATGTAGTGCCGCCGTTGAGCTTTGCGAAGACGTCGTCTGGTGCAGGCGGCGGGTGCTGGTGCAAGCTGCCCACGCGGAGTAATCGACAGGAGAGAGTACTTCCTCTGGTGGTGAAAAAATTTTATGCCCCTTACACGCTTTTATTAAACGCGATTCAGTGAGAGGGAGCATAGCACTCTGAAACTTTGAAAAAATACTTTCACATAGCAAGCATTTGTTTCAAAATAGAAAGCATCATGCCGAATTTGGTGCATAAAGAACTTTTTTTACAAAAAAACCAGAACTCTGCAGTATAAAGTAAAACTAGGACATGCGAGTGTTGTTCTAAAGTCTATCATCATAATGTAGTACAAGAAGCTAGCTGCTATAAAATAGCTAAAAGATTTCCATAGCGAAACTGCGCTTAAAAGCATAAGGGCAAACGGTAGAGGATGGCGTAATTCTATCCTTTGTCCTTGTGCTTTCAAGCGCAGCTTCGCTATTCCAATGGCCCTCGCAACATCCCGTAGAAGGAGATTACTCTATCCTTTTCAAGATGCGCCCGTATTTTTGTTCTACGGTGTGTCGTTAAGGCAATTTAAATGCGTATTTAGCCTACACAATGGCTTAGAGTGGTCTGCCGATGAAGAAGTGAGCGTATTATCTTTCCCACACAAACTTGATACCAGAAGCGATGGAAGGCTTAGTTGGCAGGGGCGGAAATCTGAGCCAATAACCTGGGTCCGGATTCATGAACGACTTACCGGCCGGTAAGTGTAAAATCTACCGGCACTTTCCATTTACCTGCGATTTATTAACGCGCGGCGGGGAAAATCTACGGGAAGTTTCGAGCTAAATGCTATCTCGCTAGTAGGTCCGGAAACATCTACGGCCAAGGCAAGGGGTAGGCCCTTGGTAAGTGGCCGTCAAGGTAAATCGCGTTCATGAATCCGGGCTTTGGTATCGGGTGCACGCGACAGTCGGCACCTCCTCCGACTGCGCTACACGTGCGTCTTTAACGTTAAAAAATAAAAAATGTAGAAGAGTTTGAAAAATCGTAGAAACAAGACGATTTGTTCTCTCTAAAGCAAACGCTTCAAAAAGATTCAGATTTCAGGACTGTCTTCATAGAAGCCGTGGTCATTCTGAATATATCGCCCTTGTCGATCTTGAGGATCGCATCTGGCCTACTCGAGGGCATACTCTTACAAATTATTTAAGGTACTATGTGCACTTTGATTACAAAACAATAAGCAAGGTATCTTTTAAAAAAACTCATGAGCATAAACAGTTTTTTGGTCCAATATTTTGGCTGTTTTGTCTGTGTGCCGAAAATAACAACCGCTCGATGAAACACATCTCTAATGCTTAAAAAGTTCGTGACACACATTCCAACTGTTGAACTCACCGATTACAGTAGTACGAATCCTTCCTTTAACAACAATCAAAATAACTTTCTTCAGAAATTTGGAAGTAAGCTTGCTGCATTCCATTTGATTATTGAAATCTTGATTAAACGACAAGTTTTTTAAAAATTCCTCATGTCAACACAAAGTAGAATTTCTTACGATTTAGGTGGAAAGTGCTGACAGTTATGAATATTGGTATGCTGAGCTATACAACGCAATGGATTGTGATGAGAAAACGAATACCTCAGTTATACACGGTCCGAGATCTACGCTCAGTCATCTGCGCATATTTTTTTCTATTTGAGAGTTTCAGGGAGAGACAACAATGGAGTTACTTCCAATGATGGTGTCCAATGAAACAGTATCAACAGGTTCAGTCCACTTTGTAAAGCTGGTTGGAGTTGCTAATCCGAGACGTGTGAGTTTCTGGGAATCGTTTTGCTAACGTAATCTGATTTAAAGCAGAATAATCCACTGACCTCTACGGCTTCTATAGGTTAATTAGTGCTCACAATTTTAATTGTTGCATTTCCTGCTGAAGATAGAGTTACTCTGCTGCTTGCTAGTGCATCAAAAAAGGGTTTTGACATGGTATCTGTAATAGTAAGAGTGAAGAGTTCCAGTGCGACGAGTGAACTACACGTAAAAGAATACGCGGACAATTATTTTCAAAGGAATCCCGCGGCAATTCTCATACCAGTCATTGTATAGCGCTTGGCATTTTTAAACCATTTCATTTCTAATCATAGATATCTTTCTTGTCTATTTTGTTGACGTATTGCTTTTTTGCTATCATAAATAGAGACAAACCTTTAGAAATTTGAGGATGGAGGGTAAGACTTGGAAGGTAAGAGCGGAAAGGTCAGCCAAATTTCCCATTGACAAAACCGCACATGTTCGGTACGCCCTCCATACACGTGTTATGACACTTCTTGAATGTGTTTTAAGACATTGACGGCAATCGCGGTTTGAGGCAAAAAGCCGCGTGGGACGCGCGCGCGACTCTTCATGCGCGCGCGACTCTACATGCGCGCACTATGAACCGCCGGTGGCTCATAACGTCCCTCGCGGACCACTTTTTTGCTTCGTGTACTTTTTTCCCATTCCTTTGTAAGAATTAGTCAGTTATGGTGCTCGTTCTTGCTCGTATTCGGTTTTCTGTTGACTTATAATAGATTACGGTTATTATTACTATTACAATTGCTATCAAGGGTCTGCGCTCTCCCCACTACTCCTCGTCGCCGTTATGGACACCATATCGAGTAATCTTCAGCAGCCTGTTCCTTGGATGCTGCTTTATGCTGATGATATAATGCTCGCTGGCGACGACAGGATTGAACTACAGAGGCAGGTATAAGCGTGGTGCGATCGCTTGGGGAGATTTGGGCTCAAGCTCAACGTGAAAAAGACCGAGTACCTGACCACTGACGAAAATGAGTCTCGTTACATTAAGGTGAACGGCACTGCACTACCACGTACTTTGGTTTTCAAGTACTTGGGATCAGCAGTCGTGTCCGATGGTGGTGCATTCGTTGAAGTGAACTCACGAATGAATGCAGCTTGGTCCAAATAACGCTCTTTGACAGAAGTGCGACAAGAAAATACCAGAGCGTCTAAAGTCGAAGATCTACAGAGCAGTCGTTCGACCTGCAGCCATTTACGGAGCTGAGTGCTGGCCCGTTGCTAAAGAAACTGAAAGGCGTCTCAGCGTAATGGAAACGAAGATGCTGCTGTGGAAGCCGGAGTTACGCGTTCGGATCGAGCACGCAACGACTCCATACGACAGAGGTTCGGTGTCACTCCGATATTTGAGAAGATGCGCGAAGCTCGTCTGCGATTAGCGCAAAAGATGACACCGTCCCAAAGACTGGTCTTAACCTTGATGTGTCCGGTAGGCGGCCACGAGGGCGACAGCGGTGGCTTGATATCAGGAGTTGAAGTTGTCTAGGTTGCACCCTGATCAGGCATTTGATCGGGAGAGTGGCGCCAGCATTCCAGGAGAGCAGACCCCGCAGCTAAGCGGGACAAATGCTGAAGAAGAAGATTAGTATTACAATCATTAACAAAACAGAGCAAAAACATGGACGTACCCCATAAGATCACGCCCCCTAGAAACGAAAAAAGGTGGTGATAATTAAATAGAAAGATAGAAGGGAGCTCTTCATGTTTTCTACGATGCGTGATGACTCGAGCTCAACAAGGACGAACGTCCTGACAAGATTCAGAATTTTTGAAAAGTGATGCCAGATTTGCGATCAGCACTCCAAATACCCCTTACAGACAAAGCTTGGGTGAAATCGGTGATCATGAAGAGCCTTACTCACCCTTTCCACCACAAGCTACAAATGATGTTTGGGCAAAAAAGACTGACTTCAATTGCTTTGATAGGAGAATTACTCTCCTTCCTAGTAAAAGTTTTAATTCGACATACCGCAAGGAAGCAACAGCATCTTTCTTGCTTATTTCTGTTGGTCATTTTCCTATCACAGGTGATTAGGGCACAGAAGAAAATATATAAAAAATCGGCGGCATCAGTACAAAAAATAGCGCGAAAAGTTATGACCCACCGGTGGCTCATACTGTCGTTAATGTGTTAAAAGAAAACAATAACATGATTAATTCAATTTGGTATTTCTCACACATGCTTGGCTGTATATCTGATTCTTAATCTATGATTAACCACGGAAAATGCAATTCTCGGATTTTTTTTTACATAGGCAAACAACACTTCACAGCTCAAGCCTTCTACTGCCTGTGCCAGTCACGATACAAAGGTGCTACTCAGAATTTTGATACTACAAAATGTGGGGGTAAACAATTAGACAATTTGACCAGGCAAAGCTCATTGTTTGTCAAGTGGATGCCAAATTCACTGTCAGTAAAGTTGCAGGACGGGCAGCTCATCAGGCTAGAATATGTCTATATTTTTTCTCTGTTCCCAATAACTCTGTATTACAACATCACTATGAAAAAAGTCGAGTTTGTTTTATGCTTCTCACAGTCTCTCCTTATCACGAAAGAGATTGGTTAAGGTGATGATCACCTTCGGTGACCGTGCCGCAGCATATTATCCCGGATATAAAGATTTTGATGTGCCAGTAGAGGAAGGCTACAACAATGTATATCTCAGGTATGTCGATATACACAATATGTGCACCCATAAGAGCCTGCTGAACTTGTTTATTATAAAGGGTACTTTTCGTAGAACGGGTCCGGTTAAGCAATCCCTAAGCAATCTGTCACATATTTTGAGTGGCATCATACAAATGCAAGCAAATATTTATTCCATAATGTTATAGCAACAACTCCTAAAAAATAACAGAGCATGACATTTTACTGGGTTGATCGAAAAGTCTTGCGACTTTAGGACAACAATATTAAAATACAGTGCAATACCATACAATATACAAAAACTCAGTCCACTATATATTCTCCATCCAAGTCTAGGATCCTACCCCATCTTCTAGGCAGCCTTTCATTTCCTTTCCGCCAGAGTTGCGAGGGCTAGGAGGAAAAGAAATCGGAAACCTCCATTTCCAGTTGACGTCGATCGTCGAACTCTCTGCCTCGAAGATGTGCTTCAGAGCTCTGAACAGGTAGTCAGAAGCGAGCGAGGTCTTGAGAGTACGGTGGATGGGGCAGAACTTCCCAGTCTTACTCCTGGATTTTCTCGCGACTCACTTTTGCGACATGAGGACGCGCGTTGTCGTGCAGCAGGTAGACATTTTCCTGTTCTGGACGTTTTTGGTTCATGGCGTTGGCCAAGGTCTGGATCTGGGTAGCGTAGACAGATGCTGTGACAGTGGTCTCACTACCAAGCAACTCCCAGTAAAGCATGCCTTCTGACCAGCAACACAAAAGAACCTTCTTTTTGTGGTGTCCACGTTTCGGTTGTCTTGGAGCCGGTTGTCCGTGTGGGAGCCATTGTCTCTTGCGGGTGTGGTGAACATAAAGAACCCAGCTTTCATCGCCAGTGACAATGTCCTTCAGAAAGTCCTTTCTGTGCGGGCGATGAAGCAGCGACTCATCAACACTGATTCGGCATGCCTTGTCATAGTCTGCGACTCCTGTGGTACCCAAGACGACGAAACTTTGCGATAGCCAAGGATCTCCAGCTGCCTCACGACGGTGCTTTGCGTACATCCAAGTAACGCCGCCAATTCGCGAGTGGTTGAATTTGGTTCCACCTTGAAGGCCTCGAGCAAGCTGTCTTCTTCCAAAGCAGAGGGGCAACAAGGTCGACCTTCGAGAGAGATATCTCCTGCCTTGAAGCGCTGATACCAACGCGCTACTGTGGAACAATGAATGACTTCCTCCTCAAATGCAGCGCAGATGCTGGAGGCTGCAGTCCTTGCGGGGCCTTGTAGAAATTCGTACTAGAAGATAGGTCGTAGGATGCAGCTACTTATCGTTGACATTGTCGCTGTATTCCTACCCGACGAGGCCTTATATAGTTGCTTGAGAAAGCTTCGAGAATGTACTGTGACGTCACCACACAAGATCAATACTGTAAGTGCTTTAAAATTTAACAGGCACTAGCGTAAAGTGTTGCTTTTCGATCAACCTAATAATAAACGGTTTTTGTAGCGGAAAGCTTTCTTTTATTACTTGTGTCAAATTTTTGTTTACAAAAATTGAGATTAATTCCATCGAATCGCCCGAAGGGGTTCTTTATTGACATCGTAGTGATTTAAACTGCCTGGTCATGAAGGAGAATCTCCTTGGGAGGCGAATACAGGCGAACACATGCTTGGTGTAAATTATTATGAGGCTGAGTACTAAGCAAGGATAGTAGCAAGGATGGGCGAATGGCAAACAAAAAATCTAACCGCATGCTGTTCAATTTTAATTCTATTATCAACAAAAAATTCAAGAAAATCAAATCACCCACGAAATAACATTATTTACGTCCATCCTAAAGTTCTCAAGACTACGAACTCACAAAGACGCACAAGAATTGTCAGTTTGAGCTAACACATACAATGTTGGCTTCAAGGCATCTGAGAGCCAATGGGCTATGAATCGATTGTGCTTCTCTCTGAATCTGGAATTCTGGTACCGGCAGAAGGGCACAAATGATAAAATTCAAGGCATGCTGAGCGTTTCATTACTCTGTAGTTTTTACATCTCTACATATCTCTTTGACAAACAAAATGTTTGAATGCTGCCGCACTAGAGCATAACACCTGGAAGGTTTAGATGCGCACCATCCATTGGCATCTTATGTTAGTGTTTTCAGGCGGGATCACTACCTGGGCAATGTTGTCAGCACACGCAAGGGCGACCACGAACCAGTTGGAATTCAAGGCATCGCCTATCCTAGAACGTATATAACTTCCTTATACAGTCGTGTTAAACAAAAATTAGATGAAGTATATAAGACTCAGTGAACCACAGTCGTCTTGTAAAATTAAAATAGCATGGAAATTTAGTCTGCTTGCAGTACTTTGCTTTACTAGTACTGTAATTAACACAAATTTTTAGGTTGCGAATAAATAAACTTTTGTCATTCTTCGTGCTCCTAATTGTTATTGCTTATGACAGTTATTGGTTTCGCACTTACCGCTTCCCTTCAAGACATGCCCAAGCTTGTGGTTTATGACTTCGCCTGCACAGCGACAGCTTTTAATTCAAACATTTAGCAAGGGCTTTACATCAGAAAGCGGGAAGAAGCAACATTTGTTGGCACAATACATGCTAACCATAAGGTTTATTTATACTTCGCGACGAGGACGACTCGTCGCTCGGGCAAAACATGCAAATCGATTAAAACCGAGTGGAAAAATCTGCATATACTCGAGCGCTATCGTTATCGCTCTCATCGCTCTCATCTGCTGTCGCCTGTTCATACTTGTGACGGGAGCGACAGGAGCGACCGGAGCGACGGACGTAGTGTGGAGTACGTAATTGATTACGTACACCACTCTACGTCCGTCGCTGCAATCACTTTTGTCGCTGTTTTCGCCTCCTCATACTTTCAAGGCGCTGCCGTCGCTCTCGTCGCTCTTGTTGCTGCCGTTGCGAAGTAAGAACGGGGCCTTGGGCCGAAAACGATAACGCAGTATGGCTTAAAGCCGGAAACAGAATATTTTAGCACCGCACCGCTATCTCGTCCGTTTTGATTTGATTTGATTTGATTTATTACAGAGACAAAACACAAAAATCGTAGATTAATAAATAGCCAAAAGAATTGATAAGAGGGGAACGTGGAAAGGGAGACAGTGCATTACAGCATAAGGTACTGGAAGAAAGCAGCGGAGCACTGCAGCGGCCGCCAACACTGCAAGTCCTTCGAGAGTGTGTAGAGAGCTTCGGATAACAGTTAGTAGGTCCGCCAAACTCCGCTGTACTCCACAGTAGTTCGCTAGTTGACTGCTCTGATAGGAATCCATGTGAATGTGAGGGGAACAAACGAAGAAAGAAGGCATGAAAAAAGAACATCAATAAAGGCAAAATGTTAGTAACAAACAGAGTCATCATGGAAAATGCATCGATTTTAGCAATAAAAGAGCAAAACGGCAAAAAATAACGGGAACTCGAGGAACACATCTACGGAGCGGAACCTGAAATTATTTAAAACCAGCCAGGACTTACCATCTATTTACTGTCCTTCTCACGAGAAAAAGAAGCAGAACCTGAATTAACCACAGACAGTGGTAATCCGTTCTAAAGGGAAATTACCCTCTGCGTGAATGAGTCGTGTAACTCCTCTACCCCTGTTTTCACCTTCAAAATTCTGTAATCCTGCCTGCGCGTGCGCGCAATAGTAGCCTATCTGGTAAACAACAGGCTAAAATCTAATCAACTAGCCCATACGACATTTTGTAAACAAATTCCTAGTCCGACAACTTTCTTCTCATTTCCGTGTTTTCGCCCAAATACGACAGCCTCCTTGTTCGACATGAAAATGATTGCTTCCGGGCAAAAAAAATTTTCCGTGAATTTAACTTAAACGTTTTCAGTACTCTCAACAATAGCACGGAAGGAAGAGCTCCTTACCATAGGACAGTATTCCAGTATGGAACAAACATAAGTTACAAACAACTGAAAGAGAACTTTGACTTTTCTTATCGAAAACTTTCGTGAATGAAGTTTGCTCTAGAGTTAGCCAATTGCACTATCTTATTTGAATAATTGTCAAAAGATAGTGGATGTGAGTACGTCACTCCTAGATTGCAAACAAGCTGTGCCTTTTCAAATCCTACCATTAATTGAGAACTGAAAATACTGAAAATATGTGGGTGTTGTCCAACTTATACGCATAATCTTGATTTTTTCCAAACCAATACCGATCTCGTTTTCGTGACCCTATAACGAGATTGCATCAAAGGCGTTTTAAAGTGGGCGACTTCTACCGTGGTGGGACCCACACCCTCTGTGGTGGGATCGCTGCAGACGAGTCGTCGCGATGCCTCATGCCGCGATGTGCCGCGATAGGTAGCGCGTCAAGAGGTACACCGCTGTTCTCCGGACCAGGAACTTTTGTTTTGCGTGTCAAAGGTTGAAGGTGAAGCCTAGGGGGTAGGGTGAGCAAGGGGCATGAGAGGAAGATCGCACGCCCCCAGCAGGAGCGGGTGTACCTCCTGACCGTCACTTGCCGCGAGTGCAGTCGCAGTGCCTCGCACTGCGAGGTCACTATGCTGAGGGGCATGGTCCACTTTAAACTGCCCGCTGCTGGGAAATTCTGTTTTCGATTCGATGAAATTTTTAGGGCGCTAGCATTTGTCGCTGACGAAAAGCGGACGACTGTGATGATGGTTTCGTAAAGGCCCCGCAGACTTCTGCGACGTTGCCGCTGCCCTATCCTTAACCATAGGGCAATGACGCAGAGCCGGCGGCGTCCCTGCCCTATCCTTCATCACATCGGCGAGCGGCAACGCCGCAGAAGCCTGTGGGGGCCTTAAGTCAGGTGTCTCCCTGAGTTGTGGTAGCAGTCCGCCGCCGCCCGCTATCGCCAATGGTAGCGTGACGTGTTGTTGAGCCCACCTCAGGAGAGCTATGTGGATGAACAGAGCAGAGTGCGCGCTGTAGAGCAGAATTTCCGTCGGTAGGGTGGTGATTGAGGACTTTAATCTTTTTTTGCCTGCTTTCTCTTTGAATTTCTGGTATTCATACGCTTTAGAGCGTTGACTCACACCTGGGAAGGGGAGGAGGTTTCACCTTGTAATACACTTTAGCAAAGGCAATAAAGATTGAATTAGCTACATCTACATGGTAGTACTTTCTACTTTTGCTTTACGTTTATTGCTGCTAAAACTGTAGCAGCGCATCTAACCTTAAGTGAATCCTTGACATTAGAAGTCTTTCTCGTTTTCCTAATCAGTTTGAGCTCACGTCTGCCGTGGCTCCAATCGATAAAATTCGCCCTCACGGTTCATGGCTATAAAAATGTGCTACCAGTTTTTCAAACTAAGTACTTCCTTTAATTAGATGCTAAATCTAATTGAAGGAAGTACTGTCTACTGTGTCCATTACATGCTGGCTGTGTTATATACTGAGTGCTACCGTCTATATTTTCCTTGTGAACTACTACACTCTACGAACTACTACATGTTCACTACATATCTCTCTCTCTCTATATATATATATATATATATATATATATATATATATATATATATATATATATCGGTGGCCAACACCGTATCCGACGACATTATCGACGTTCTAGAACTGCATCCGTTCATACGGATAAATAAATAAATAAATAAATCAGTTTCGAAGGCAGCGCGAAGCTGTTCCCGAATTGAGCTAGAAAAAGAGATGACGATACTAGAGCCGAGTTACCGAGCGAATCGCCGTCATAGAATTGACTCCTCCAAAGCAGCAGTGCGCGCTCTGCTCCACTCGCCTCATCTCGTAGGGAAATCTCGTTCGAGGCGGGCGCGAGACCCGGTCAGTACACCGTAGTCAAGCGCGTGCCTTCTGCAGTAAAAGAAGGCACCAAAGGTAACGCCTCCCATTGCGCCTTATGAAGCGGTTCCTCTAGTTAGCCCCACAGTACGCAGTTTTCCGAACAGTAATTCTCTTGCGAAGTGACGGATTTTGATACGGCGGGATGCCGAATGGGGATTAGTGTAAGCAGTGTAAGCAGTGCTGTGTACTTTTAGCGGGTGGTGCGAAAATATGTTCAAATTTATTCTATAATTATTTTTGATGTGGTTTTCGATAGCGATAGCGTTTAAGCAAGGATAATGATAAAGGTCAGCGATAACCGATCCCAGTTTTTGGTGCGCTACGCATTCGGTTTTCACGCGATATCGAGGAAACATTTAACAATATTACCATAATTAGACTTCGCATTCGTATACGAGAGCATGGCCGATTTCCAAGGGCAAGAATTGTCAGCCGTCTAACTTTACAATCAGGGAGGGGAAGGAGCATGTCATGTTCTAAAAGTTGCTAGAAACTTTATAGTAGAGCGACGGGCGTAAGAAAATGCTCCTATATAGCTACATCTTGTAACTTGTCGGTATGGAAGCTTATCATCACGCCATGCATCATCGCTCTGGATCTAAACATCTTAAGCGGTGTTGATATTATAGAGCAAGAATGTCTCATTTCTACTCATCAGTCCAATGTTGCGGTTCTACATTCTCGTTGTTATTGCAGTTGGCAGTGATTCGGGTGCAAATGGAAGTGACGCATCTCAGGAATGCAACACTGATCTCGCTTCGCTCTTCAAGGTATGGTTTCAGCGCACTACAGAAAACTGCAGAATTGGAAGACACTGTGTTGCAACGGCGTTTTTGATGAGCAGCGAAAGCTATAGAGCCTGCTACTACACTGCCCAACCTACTTATTGAAGAAGAAGAACCTTCTATGAGGAAGAGGCTCCCCTCACTGTAACGAAGAAGAAGAGCCGATCCCCTGAAAGGAAGGTCTATAGGTTTTCGCGCACTACACATGGTGCGAGATGACCAAGCCAATGACACCTAGAAAAAGATCAATGACATCTCACAGCGAGTTGATGAGACAAATGCGTGACATGTCCCAAATGCGACTGACTAACGCCGTTCATTATCCTTATCTTTTTCTTAACGGGGTAGTTTCAGGTGTATGTTTGAATGGCGAAAATAAATTCCACTATAAGAGCCACCACCTTCAAATGGTAGAAAAGTGGATACCATTTCTGCAAAGTCCTTGAACCCAGGAAGCTAGGAACCCCTGTGGGGTTGCAAGCACACATGCCAAGCTACCGTAATCGACCGAAATTTCAAAAGTGGATATCACATTCGTGATCAACGCCCCAGATAACCCCTTAGACTAAGTTTGAGCGAAATTTTTTTCCCCTTCTCGACCTCGACCAATAAGCTAGGAGTTGCGAAAGCGTAATAGTGCCGCTTCAGATTCACCCATGACAATCGCATACTAAGATGGCGTACACTCATGTCACGGCGAACTGTCGTGATCAACTTTTTGAAAGATGTCTCTGCACCCCTATGTTCAATGAAACTCCTCTATATTCAACATTTTTTAGTTTGTCTGCTCACCAGACGAGTTTCATGACTAACGCGCCGCCGTCTAGTGATACGTTAGAATAAGACGGTGACCTGTACTCGCTGACCTGCTGGGACTGCAGTAGCTACCTGTCCGTCATCATTAGTATGTCTAGTTGTACACCTTCGACGGCAGTACGGTACAACAGGGCTTGTGCAACAATCAGCTGTCCTTCTTTGAACTTGTGGGAAAGGTAGGTGAGATCGACTGGACGGACATTCTCGACTTGTTCACTGGTGCCATCATATACCCTTATAATTGCTTTATTTATGTCTAATTGGGAAAGATCATTCCCCATGTAGCCAAGGGTCCTATCAAAAATCTGCAGAAAGTGCGAAGCGTCGCATATAGAGGGGAGCTGATGAAAATCTCTTATTGAACACGTACTTGGCATCCAGTAGTGGAATATATGCATAGGGAAAGATGGGAAGATGATAGATGCCAAACAAGGGATGAACATTAAAACATAAAAAAGTCCGAAAAAGCGCTGGAATCGAGCACCCGATTCTACACCTATGAACCACCGTCATTCCGCTGTCATCGAGCTACTTGCTTGCACCAGTAACTTTGACCACCTCCCTTATCTCCACATAGGGCGCACACGAACGTGTTAAGTGCATGCTGACAGTGCAACTCAATACTAGACTTTCAGGGATCCTAACTCCTTGGGTTTAAAGACTTTACAAAAATGAAGCCTACATTCCTACTATTTCATGAGTGGTGATTCTTTATCCTCTGCTCTTCCGAGTGAGCTTTAAGCTCTAGGCAAAATGGAGCGGTGGGATGCAATCTTTTTCAGGTGATCGGAAAACTTGAGTATGCCTAATAAAAACAAAAAGATTAGCTTAAAATACGTTTAGAAAAAGCACCCGTATGTGACATAGAAGAAAGAGGGGCTAGTGTAAGCAGTTTTGAAAGGAACTGCTAAAACGAAAATAAGTGCACAGAAAAAACTAGTGTGATTCCTATTGTTCAAAGTAAAACTATGCGCAAATTTTTCACTCAGAAGAGCTGCTATGCTATTCTCATTGCAGGCCACATAAAGGTTATCCGAAGTTATTTAGAGTTGGTTATTTCGGTGATGCCGAATTCCCCTTCCACCTCCAATCCTTGTACCTATAAGAATTTTATTGAGGAGGATCGTAATAGTCTTCACAACTTATATCAACTTACCTTCATTGCTCCACAACCAACATGTTTTATTACAGAGCAGGACAGAATGGAGAGGCAGGACATGTTTTAAAGCCATCTACACTTCAAACCCCAACTTACCGCAGAGCCAGTCTGATTTCCAGATCAAATTTGGGCTCTCCCCGTTCAAAGATGTAAGATAAACCATTCTTCTACAAATAATCGTATCAGCATTACGAGAAGTCGATAATCATGCTTTTCTAGCGTGGATGGTGCTTAAAGAAACATGAAGCCAATCGTGAGTAGAAGTGAAAATTCTTTCCTGCGTTTTTCTCCACTTCGTTCGCTTGTATTAACCACGGTGCAAACACTATACTCCGCTAGAGACGCGGGGTCCACTCCTCCAACATTTCAGAGAGTACAATCGCCTGGGCGCATAGTAGCGCAGGTCTAGAAGGCGCAGATTGTCGTCTGCACCCCTAATCGGTTTCCTTGATCCGGGATTTCCATCCAGTGGCCGTATTTGTCAAGGACTTACAGCAATTTAACAGAGGAAATTACAGCTGAAATCCCTGATTGCGTGGTTTATCAAGCGATATGGTGAGCGATAAGCTGCGTTATCTGATTTTTTCGCGGTGAATTCTTTGTTAAAGATGTTAAGTCGTTGATGAATCCGACCCCAGGTCAATGAAGTCATTCTAGAATCGATGGATTGGTGTCAACCTTGTCGGATAAGAATAAAACAATTCTCCATTAGTTGTCTACCGCAAACATTACACAGGCCAAATGCGTGCTCAATTTGCCCCTCCATGACGTACTGTACAAGTCCAGTGCGCTGCAAATCCCAGAAACGATTGAGTAACGCCGTCCTTTATCATTTTCTTTATACAGATGCTCATATTATCCACAGACAGATCTGCATTTATTGTGAGGTGGTAATAACAGTGATAGTTAATTGGTAGGGTTAATGTCAAACAAGGTTGTTCGTTCCCATCCTCTTTCCAGATGCCGGATCAATGAATGACTTTACTTTGGCATACTTTACCACAAAGACACAACGGGGAACTAAGCTCCGACACCAAAGCGAACAAGCTCGGACAGAACGACTAATAAGAACGCATTGAAGAAAAACAACGAATCGCACATCGATCGTCCTCGCACTTCGAGGCCCCTCTCCTTATACCGAATTTGAAAGTTCACGAGGTCTCGTCCGCCCATACTGTAACCGGCGACAGCTGCGAGACCGCATGTCACATGTCCTTGTAGTGCAGGCTCTAATTTGCAGCACAAAGAGAGCATGTGCCACAATATGCCCTCAATTCAGCTGACCAATCACAGCTGACCCCGACCATCGAGAGTGGAGTCCGTCGGCATAATGCCTGTTCATACTTCGCGACAGCAGCGACAAGAGCGACGAGAGCGTAGCGCGCGTGGCGTGCACGGCGTGCGCAGCGCGCGGAAGTATGAACAGGCGACAAGTGCGACAAGAGCACAAGAGCGACAAAAGCGACAAGAGCAACTGGGGCGACGGACGTAGTGTGGTGTACGTAATTGCACCATAGCATCTACTTTGTGACGGAGGAGAGCACAGATTTGGGCAGGGGAAGGAACTCCAGGGTGTGACTCGAGTGACGCGCCTATGTTAAAATTGCCTACATCCTGGAGTTCCCTCCCTTGCCCAATTCGAAAGCAGATATAACACGAATAAGTAATCGAAACAAGGAAATAAAACTGCATTCACACGCGCTGTATGTAGCTATGCGCCGCGTCCCCCCCCCCCCCCCCCGACCCTATTTGCGCCCTGACACTCAAACGAAACATAAAAGCACTCCTTACCTTTGTACGAAAAACAGCAGAACAGGAATCGTTTCCTTCCAGCAATAGTGCGTCTTCCAGCACTAGTGCGGTGTAACTACGTACACACTCCATTCGTCGCCCCAGTCGCTCCAGTCGCTCCCGGCGCCGGCGCGAAGTATGAACAGGCGACAAGAGCGACAAGGGCGACTGGAGCGACAGCACCGGCGCTCGAGTATGAACATCTTTCGGCGGCGCGCGCTCGGTTTTAATCGATATGCATATTTTGCACGGGCAACAAGTCGCTCTTGTCGCGAAGTATGAACAGGCCCATAGTTGCCTTGAGCCTGCTCTAGAGAATGGGCGTTACCACCGAGAGTGGTCTTGCCGCCGCCTCTGAAAAAGGTTGTGTGGGTAGAGGGTAGAAACTGAAGCATTACCTATCAGGTTGTCCCACATGGAATGTCGCTTGCATTGAGGCCTTCTTTTTACACTTATTGTTACCGGTTGTGAGGTCGCTTAGAGTTAGTTCTTAACGGCGTTTCATCTTCTACATTTCCTGTTTCCCTACTTCATTCCTTCATCGGCTTCTAAATTTATAGCCTACAGACTACAATGACCAGAAAAGGATTGTGCGCGCGTGCCTGCTCTACGACTTCAAATTGAAAAAATCCGCTGCGGAATCGCCCCGTTCGTTGGTAGCTGCATTTGACGAAGAATTCGTTTTCAAAAGACAATGCGAGCGGTGGTATCGACGTTTTGCCACCGGCGACGAAAGTCTTGAAGACGAAAAGCACGGAAGACAAGCGCCTATCCTAGATAACGACCTTTCACGGACTGCCGTTGAAGCTGATTCGACAAGATCGAGTCGAGAGCTTGCAGAAGGGCTTGTCTGCTCTAAATACTATTTCAAATCCTGCCTCAAATTTAAAACCAAATCGAGTTGACACGTCCTCTACTAACTTGCTGCATGCTCATCTGAAGCTTCATGCCGCAAAAGTCGTTCAGCAGAAAATTGAGGAACTTAGTTGGACCGTTTTGCCTCATCCGCTGTACACCCTGACATTGCCCCATCCGACTACCACATACCACATTTCGCTCAATGCAGCACGCCTTGGCTGGGAGAAGTTCGCCGACTACGACGAAATTCTGGTTGACCAACTTCCTCGATTCGCGGTCAGCTCATTTCTTTGTAGGCGGGATCCAATCTTTGCGTATACGTTGGGGAAAGGTTGTTGATAATTGTGGAAAATATATTACCGAATTAAGTTTGGTTTTAATTTCTTCGTATGAATTTAACTTTTCGGTCTGAAGCGACATTCCGTGTGGGACACCCTAGTAGAATTCAAAAGGGCATGCAGAGTCGGATTCATTAACGACTTGCATAACTCTAACAGAGAATTCACAGCGGGAAACTCAGACAACTTCTCGCAGACAGTTTATCGCTCACCATATCGCTTGATAAGCGCGCTATCAGGGGTTACGGCTGTAATTTTCTTTGTTAAATTGCTGTAAGTCGATGATGAATCTGGCCACAGGAAGGTGAATGATGAGGTGAATTATATCATTCACAGGTTTATAACATATCATGAATACAAAGCTTGCTCTTTGCTCACTGGTGAAGCTCTGCTGGTAAACCTATCCATTGTTATTAGCCCACTACATTCGTCCTCAGAATTTTATGACGGGTGCACATCAGCCAATCATAGCCATCCAGAGCACCGACCAAACCTGCTTTATGGAACACCAAGTCCTAAGTATGAAACAACTGCGACAGAATCGGTTGCAAATTGGTGTGACTGAAACAGCGGTAATGAATAATTACTTAGAATTTTAGAGCTATGCCAACTGAGTGCCAGTGAGCTCCTGCTGCGGAGCTGATGCGTGCGACCACCGTGTGGTTGTTGGAGGACACAGCGGGTCTCGATTAGCTATAAAATAGCGATAGCTAGAAATTCCTAAAAGAGCTTCATAATCCATCTGTAACCAATAGTCGTTTCATTCTTTTTGCCACGTTTTTCAACACATCAACTATTTCTCTAGAAACCTATAGTGAGTCTGATCGCATTCTTTTAGCAAACACAGAGGCACATTCAAGGCATGTAGTTGAGTGTCACTGCACTGATTCAAAATGCGACGACAATTTTGTTGGAAAAATTTCGGTACGTAGTTATTTATGTACACCCAACAGAAACAACTAACCTCAGAAGGCTGAATAATCATGGTTTCAGAAAAACGAAATCACCAGCCATCTGGCATCTGGTGAGCTTAAAAACATAGCGGATGCGGCCGTGAAACAAATTTCCAGTAAAAGAATGAAAAGAAGCGGCGGTTAGCAAGGCATAGTAACGAGTGTTAATATACCTCCACTACGGTTACCTTGCAAACATTTTACAGGTATAAACACCACTCATCATATCAGCATAAAAAAGAACGTAAGCGCTTTCAAAGAAAAATTGAGTTTAAGTTTTTATGGCTTATTTGTCAAATACGATCAGCAGCAAATCATTTTTGCAGCACACTCATATAGAATTCAAGGAGGAGCATCTACGGTGGGTCTTAAAAATTTGCCATTTTGCGCAACATAAACACAGAGGCAATAGCTTTTCCCACACTTGACCTTACGGAGAGAGTAACTTTTCTGTAAACTCAATTTCTTAGAGAGTGTAATTTGCGATTCACAGATGTCAAATGATCCGATTAGAAAAAGCTAACTCACCGATGGATTTAAAAGGTGGCAATGAATTGTCAACGGGCATGTGGTAGGCGAGCAGGTGACTGGTGCCGCATACAACCGATTCCAGGTTCTCGGTTCGGATTTCCCACCGAGGCCAACCAAGGCTTCCATCCCTTCGAGGTCGATGGGTTGCTGCCTGATTTGTCTGGAAAGGGTAAAACAGAGGGATCTCTGTTGTTTGGCGATCGCAAGTCACGGTATATGCCAAATCTGCACTAAGCTCGCCTCCTCGATATGGTATAGAAGTGGAATGCTTGGCACTTCCGGAAAGGTATTGATTAACGCCATCGCTTACCCTTGTCCTTACTACCCTTACAACGGATCATTAGTACAGTAGACGACAGCCTAAAACCCTGTACTGAAAAGCCGGTAAGGGTTGGCGTGCTACCGAGTGTAGGACTTGTCATAAATAGAAAAAGTGTGGAAGGATCAGCTGAAAGTCGCTAATTCAAGCTCTTAAATTTGAACTGTGCGACTGAGAGGGAGAATGTGTCCTAAGTTTGTAAGAGATGAAGTGAGACGAAAAATGAAAAATGCATCAACTGGGATTGTAAGCAATATTAGAAGAAGCTCAGCGCGAGCCGCTGAATAACGTTGAAATGAGCGCCCGGTTTGCCGAAAAAAGCAGATTTATAGGCATGTAGCAGTTCGAGTAGGAGACCATTAATAAAGCTTTTCCTGCACAAAATTTTTGTTAATTGGGCGTGAAACAAACCGCTTCCATATATTTGAAGGTTTATTAGGTTACACCTCAGCTGTTGCAAGTCGATGGTCTCAGTGCAGTTGCTGTGCCGTTAACTCGTGGGACACAAACCTGGCCCACTGGGGTTCTTAAACTATCAAAGCTCGCACTCCGAGGAAGGTGGAATGGCATACCAGAGTTTTGTATTGTGGGCTCCCTTGGTCCGTTCCTTCCGTTCCGCTTGTACTGTGTTCTTTATACTGGGCGCAGCCAAGCAAGCACCAATTGGGGATTGCGGCTGCATTGATAACCCCGGTATACACTGTTCACGTGATGGGCCACGCGATGTGGCTGTACTTAGCTCTAGGCCCTTCCCCGCAAGTCCCCTTAGTTTTTTATTCCGAACCAGTCCAACAAGCATACAACAACAATATAACAATAAACAAAACCTGAACAACCATGTGACTTCAAGATTCACCCCACTTCTCCAATGCACACCCGAGATCAATGCAGGTTTATTGCACGCTAATTGCAAGACAGGATATAAGGATAGATTATTAACGTATAGAATAGATTATTAACGCCAACGAGGAACCCAAGCGTGCCCCATATGGCCAGTTGAGGAAGGTCCCTAGAGCTGCCGATAATGAGCCATTTAACACTCCGAAGACTAGAGCAAAAAGGGAGTGATGCAATAGGGCAGAGACGCAAAGGAGGATGGGCACTTCATGGATTGACTGCGCGGCTTGCCTTAATCCGAGGCGTCCTTCTTAGTAGGACCGGGGGATCTGTCCCCTATGCAGTCGGAGCACGGATTGGAGCGAGACAATATCTAGGTCGCGGGGGAGAGCTCCGACTGGATTGAGTGGAGTCAGCATCGAACGGGCGAAAGAGACCTCAAAGGCGCGCTCTGCTCGCGAGCAGCGCACGTGTTGACTGGCACCCGACTATGCGCGGGGCGCGGGCACCCGCTCGAGTGCGCGCCCCGCGCATATTCAGTCTCCGCCCCGGATCAATGCCGGAGGAGGGGTGGGCAGGCCGCGAGATGGGGCGCCTCATGGGAATCCACATCGAGTCTGGATGCCCATGGTCGCCCAAAAGGCTGAAGAGTCCCGGGGTCGGCACACCCGTGGAGGAGAGGATGTTTAATTGAAAGAACTTCTATGAAACAACATCTAATTGATGAGTTCAGTCAGAAACATTGATGTAAAGTTTTACTCGCTCTATGTTTCACCCTGATGTAACAGAATAATTCCAGCAACTAATCTTCACGGTCGCTATCAAGGCGTCCCGAAGCTGGATAAAGAGTCAACATTTCAGTGCGCAGCTTTCAATTCGACTGGTGTTGCTCTCGCTTATCATGTCGACTGTGCTGGTGTGCCAATACGTCCTGATCACGAATCTGCGAAGTGCGATGAGAGCTCATTGGTCTATGCGAGAAGATCAGGAACTCAACGCCTTCTACACAATGGCTCAAGAGCATAATAGGAAAATATTGGAAAACCATCCTTATTAGGACATATTTTGCTAGAACTTTAGCTAACGCCACTTCTCTTACGCATATGTGCATTCGCTTGCTCATTTTCTCCTTTTAAAAGGTGTTGATGAACATTTTATCGTTCGGTTCCAATCCACTGTTTTTGATTTACATGGAATATAAAATACTGATTGGCTTTCGATGGAAAAGAAAGTAAGCATTGCACTAAAAAATCAGCAAAATTGAAAATAAAATTAGAATAGAGGGTAGAAAATAAAAATTGAAAAGGTGGAAAGAAAAAAATGGCGAATGGAAACAGATGCATTTTGCGTTTGCGACTTCTGCGACTGCGACTATCTCCCAAAACTTGGAGAGTTTAGCCCACTTTTGATAATAACCCAAATGACCCAAATGTCTGATTTTTATGTTATAGAGCTTAACATTTTGAATATCAAAAGCATCAAGATATAATTAAATTACAAGTTAGGTTCTTCCATAGAAAAGATTTATCTAAAACATCAGCAATAAATTGCTTACATAGCTCTCTTCGAGGTAGAGATTGAGTTTATTAAAATGACAGGCCCTACTCATCGTCAGAATAGATGGGGCTAGTTAGAGGCAAAGTCTGAAAGATATTTTCAACAATGTAGCTTAGTGTTCAAGGTATCAATAATATCTTTCTGAGCCGCCTACGTGAATAAGGTAAGATAGAATTTCACTTACGTTTGGTTTGCACTCGTATGGTTTGACGCCTCAACATGTGCAGCACTAACGTTTACTCGCGGTTTCTTTTTTGTGACTAAATGTTGTGGAATGCGTACCATGACCAAAAAGGTATGATAAACTGCAAAAGAAATGGAGGAATACAAATTCTAGCTGCGTCCACATGATCACTCTTTGCATTTGATTATCGCTGCAAGTACAGTTCAAGATAGAAAAATGGAGTCTATAAAACGGAGGTATGGCAATGGAGGTAGTAAAATAGTGGAAGACACACTGATAAAAATCTCAGAGCAAAATATGAAAATCAGTTGAAATGTTGTCCTGCTCTGGCAAACAAATTGTTCAGATCCATCCAATCGACAGCATAAAATAATACGGCTTCAAATGCATTTGTAAAAAGCTACTGAATTTGGACTCGAAAGACATACCTATGCTTATTTACAGGATTGTCTACGATCGCATCTTTAGAATTTTTTAGAAAGTTTCAGAGGAGAAATCTATCGTGTACAAGAACATGAAAAAATGTGCCCCTCCAGTTCATGGACAAATGTACACAACTAAAGGATTGTTACTACATGCTTTCCCCGAAAGTAATGTGCCAAGTGTAATGTTTTTTACTGTGACACAAACGGACACAACTCTAGCACTTGACGAATCTTTTCTGTAGACGCAGGACACCACTTGACAGACCTAACATGGCACATTTAAGCCTGTAGCGGCGGTGCGGCAGTCACGCTGAGGCATAGCGTGGAATGGCGGAGTTGCACTTTGGTAACGGAGGAAACAGTGACGAGGGTGAGCACAATTCCATTGCTGCAGCAGTGCTGCCAGCACGCGGCCGCAGCGGGGTGACACCGAGGAATGAGCTTGGGCTTGCGCAGTTCCATGTGCTGCAGTCGAATGTGGGCGTAGACAAGCTGCCCACTGCCCACTGCAAAGTGTGCATGGGGCGGGTTCTTCCCCCAGCACGCAGGGGTGGCCTAATTGCGCGAGGAGCGCCTATCGCGGACGAGTTCACGCAGCAGGCGCTCGGCTCTGACGTGATTACGGAGTTCCCCATGAAGTCAGCGCGAGGCAATCGAACGTGATCGTTGTTGCTTGGAATGTGAAGTTCAACGGGAAGGTTTCGCCGTGATTTATAAGAGGCTAGAATAGTATATTATGCTGTGCAGATCTACCACTGGCTTCTGTGAATGTGAGGTTCTACTTTTTAGAGAACAGTGTTTTAGTTAACCTACACGTTAAGGTTTTCTTAAGAATCAAACAGTTACTCTAATACAGGAGACCAACTTCTAAATGAGGGATCAGTATGACACTGGATGCAAGTCTAGAGCGGGGACCCTTTCTGTGAAGCGGGAAAATGTCAGGAGAGTGTGTCTAAAAACTTTTGAACAAAGAACGTTGACCAAAATCACAGGACTACATTCAGGAGTTTAAGAAGGCACATTATAGATCTCCCGCCTTAGATGTGCATCGTGCTGCTTAGAAAAATGTCATAGTTCCCTTAAAAGGTGAAGGGTTCGAGATGAATATGGTGATAACTTCGTGAAAATATGGAAAGTTAAAACAGAGAAAAGGAGCAAATTCCAAACGGTAACAAAAATAAGTAAAACAACTTACATCCAAGTTTGGTGATCATTCATTTGTTACCTGAGTGCCCATTCGAGGGCACTGCACCATCTTGCTTATCAAGAAGGGTCCTTGTAGCCAGAAAAACGAGGAAACATCGTTGAATTCGTTGAATCTTGGCATGACGTTGGTCTGTTCGAGCTGTGCAGCCAAGTTTGTTAACCACACTTTATTCGGCTGACGTTTCGGCGTAACCGCCTTCTTCAGAGTCTGAAAATGTCAGGCGAGCTTTGAAAGGTTACTCGTCCAAGAACTATTTCAAGTCACAGGAGTTTCATTCACCCAAACTGCCTCCATTGAAGGGTTGACCTTAGGTGGTAGTCTCATTCACTCAAACTTCCTCCATCCGAGGGTGACGCACCAGCCTCTTGGCTGCTTTCATAAGATTAGTTGGGCTGGCTCACTCCCCTTTCGTCTCCTTTTCTTATTAATTCCGGATAAGGGGTTGACCTTAGGCGGTAGTCTCATTCACCCAAACTGTCTCCATCCGAGGGTGACGTACCAGCCCCTTGGCTGCTTCCATAAGATTGGTTGGGCTGTCTCACTCCCTTTTCGTCTCCTTTTCCTATTAATTCCGGAAACTCCTGTGACTTGAAATAGTTCTTGGACGAGTAACCTTTCAAACCTCACTTCACTTTTCCAGGCTCTAAAGAAGGCGGTTACGTCGAAACTTCAGCCGAATAAAGCGTGGTTAACAATCTTGGCTCCACAGCTCGAACAGTCCTATTGGTATCAAACAAGGAAACTTTCATGAAATAGCAAGTGATTGCAGTGCGGACGATGAAAACGGGAGAAACAGGTAGAATACAGCGCAGAATATCCTGTCTATCCCATTGGTGTTAACAGCTGATGGGTGGAGGCCCGTTCTACTCCCCAGTCTCGAGCGCGTGAACTCGTCCGCGATGGCAGCTACCGCTAATTAGTGCCGCCGCTCCGAATGCTGGGGAAGAACGGGTCCCCTCCTGTGCATGCGACATAAGGCGTACGACATCCTCCCGCGGGAGTGTCCGTGAACGGGCGCGAATCGTGCTAGAATCCCCGCACCTCGCCACGCCCGTCGCCCGCGGATTGCCGCCGACGCACGATGAGGGGCTGGCCTACTTCCCGCTCTCGGCACGAGGACGTGCCGCTACATCCCCGTGGAAGTGTACCGTAGGCCTTACACGCATGAAGGCAGTATGGGTCTATTCTAGTAGAGGGGGCACATAATTAACAATTATGTAACAAATTGACTCACGGAGCGGCTTTTAGAGGAAGAATAGGACCCTAGCTGAAAAAATTCACAAAAAATTGGGTACTTATGATGGAAAGGACCCGTGGTGCCGTGGGGTTGCTGGGAAACATGTTAACGCGGCAACGGCAACGGAAACGCGGCAACCTCACGGCACCCGGGGAACGGTGCTTCATAAGTACAAAAAATTGGAGTAGGTTCTGTCGCGGTTGTAAAAAGACAAAGTACTGTGCCGCCTCACTATGTTGGATCTGGGTTATAACATGTCAGGTGGCGACGGCTGTGTTTAAAAGCGCCTTGTCCGCCGAGACGTCTTTGCAACAACGCTGATTTGTTTGTTTTTGTTTGATCGTTTTTTGGCCCCATTTTTTCCCTTTCTTCTCTTTAAGCCGCTCCATGAGTCTTAAGCCAATTGGTTAAACAGTTTTTGTGTTGATTGTGTGCCCCGCCCGAACAGGATAGGTTTGGCAGGTATGTATTCAAATGGGAAATCGGGAAGAACGAGACACTGCGGTAGGTGTGTCAAAGCACTGGCTTATGTTAGGCCTATGTCATACCATCGCTCACCCCGAGCAAAGCATAATGATGGGCTCCCATATCGACTCATCGCTTCGTGCGATCAATATGGGAGCCTATCATTAGGCTTCGCTCGGGGTGAGCGGTGGTATGACATAGGCCTTAAGAGGTACTTCATTCGCGTAATCCAGAAATGCGGAAAAGCCATTGTTTACCGCTTCAAGATAGATGTACTCTCAGCACTGAGTTCTTAATCAAAATAAATCGAGTATGCTCCATTTTCAATCTGCATGATCTCTACGCGTCTGGCAGTTCTTCTTGTGCTTTGTAGATCACAAGTTGTCACAACTGCAAATCAGTTCTACTGCGACCTGAGCGAGGAGAACCACCGAATATATGTGAGTCTCGCTGACTTGCGTTTGGAAAGTCTGGCAATCCTCCGAAAGTTCATTCCTCTTCCAAAGGTCATTTACTTCCGAGTACCGTTATATGTATTACACAACCGGATACTGGTCCAATGCTGTTTGTGCCCTGTCTACTTAGAGATCGCGTTTGGCGATGGAGCGCGGAAACTTTTGGACACGTTCGTAGTCGCTTACGCTTCCTTACTTATCGGATATGAACTGCCTCGTAGAGCATCACACATTAGTTGTTTACAGGTCCTCAAGTGACTCCTGGACGTGGTGGATCCAAGGTGCTTGTGCGGAACTGCTCTCTTCGTTCAGGGGGTGTCCGCAGCTAGGTTCTGCACTCTTCGAGAAACCTACGGGCCGGCAAAGGTGCAATTTTGGGCATTAAATAGAAGTTTACTATTGTCGCGCCAGCGGCTAGCGGAGGCGGCCAACTCAGCGGCGAGCGGCGGACGGTGGCGGCAGAGTCTGCATGCGCTCTAGTCTTTGCGGCCGGGATCTAGAGTGACTCATCGGTGGGCAGCGCGACTCATCGTTTTCTTGGCCCGCCGCGTGGCGTTCGTCGCAAGTGTGGGCCTTAAGAGGGCGCCTAAAAGTTTCCGCGCTCCACCGCCAATCGCGATCTTTAGGCAGAGAGAGTGCAGACAGCATAGTATCAAGGGGCGGCTCGTACTGTATCGTTAGGTTTCTCTTTGCTTCTACATCTAGCCTTATCCTTAATCAGCATAAGCAAAGGCTCCGACACGCCTATCAATGTGCCTTGTACTTGTGCACTTCGCGCTACTTTGCAGAATCACTAACATGAGAAGCATTCACCTAAGTACTTTACGACATGAGGTCGCTAACCTTCTTTGTGCTCAACGCCGGTATCCTCTTTGGACAGTGCAGTAATGTCATTGGTTTGTGCTGCTCAGCACCTCTGTTTGTCAGACTGTTCCGCAACCTTCTCATGCACAACAGCACTCGTTTCACGACGTCGCCGACACGCCATCTGGATTCGGACGCACACTGAAGGACGGCGGTGCCGCGTTTTCAGAATTCAGACGAACGCTTCACGGCGTCGCCTTCTGAACCCGTTGTACGCTCCCTATCCATAGCCCTACGTTTTCATCGCTCAAGCTAAGGCCTAGGACCCTTTTCATACTTTCATCGCCGCGCAAGGCGATTCGAATAGGGCAGTGCGTCCCACCACGTCGCGATGTTTCGGACAATGATGAGCACTCCAAACAGTCGGCGACGCGGTCCGCGATTATGCACCATTACGTAATTGCATGCGCGCAATTATGCACACATTTCCGCGCCTTGGCAGCGACATCGGCTCTTGAACTGTAGACTGGATTACCGATCGACAAAGCCATAGAGACTATAACCAGAGCTGGTGCCATGACATACCTCCGAATCGTCTAGCAGGACAACATCGGATTGATCCTTGCTGTACTGGTAAAGCTATAACGACTAAGTCGAAACGCCATCTGAACTTGGCTGCACACCCAAAGAACACACATGGTCTAATCTCCCTCCTCCCTAGCTTGATCTAAATCTAGATCTGGTTTTGAAACTGGATGCTGCCGACTATAAGCGAAACAATAATGTTAGTACATCTAAGCACGAAAACAGGCTCGAGTAGAAGAAACAAAATCAGAGAAACAGAATCAAGGATTATTAGCAAAGAAGGATAGGAAGTTTTGCTTGAGTTTTGTAAAAAAGGGATATCGTACGCAAAGCTCAGGGATAGAATGACCGTGAAGCATTTGATAGCTTCATGAGCTTATTGAAGAGCGGGACAGTGTCTGAGAAGTATATCGTGTCACTGACGCCTGGAATGATGAAAGAAGATATTCTCCAAACCCATGACTCACAGGTTTCACCGTATCCCAACCCATGACTCCTTGTCATCATCTTCCAATGTCGAAACCAGACTCCGTCAGTCAGTAAATAGTATGCAATGTGAGCCAGTGTAAGAAAGAAATGGGCGAGAATCTTCATGAGTTCTGCCGCAAGTCCACCTAATACCTGACAAATTCAATGGATGAATGGAAATACCTTAAAGCATACCTGAACATAACTACAGAACAGCGAGAAGAAGTAAGCAGAATATCAGCAGTGAATATCGGGCGAAATAGGGCAACTAGGGAGGGCGATGGTAGAGAATAGCAGAGAATGGGCGGAGGAAATAGAGGCAAAATTCGTTGAGAGAGTTTGGCAGTACCAGAAAGGCAGAAATTATCAAGGCTGGGAGGGACACTACCTCGTGGCCGAAATCCGGCTCGCCTCCATCGAATACGGGCGCTTTGGACCTGAAACGGAACTGAGAAGTTTGAGGAGAAAACACAAAAGATAAAACAGGTCTCGTCGCGGTCAATCAATTCGGTCTTATTGCGTGGCCGCGGCGATGAAGTAAAAACGGGGCCTAAGATATAGGGGTCTAAGGGATCCCGCGGGAGTGTCTGCCACACGCCCGCGAGCGGGAAGAGCGGTGCGAACGGTCGTCGTCAGCCCAGTCCGTTTTGAAAAAAATAAAATAAATCGCATCGTTATAACTTGTGGTATATATTCATAAATATTTAAGGTATACCGGAAACTACAGCACAATCACTGCATTCGAGTTAATGTGATCGAACAGTCGCATTTCACACAAGAATCCCCATGTGCCAAAATTGAGCTCCGAGCCGGAATATCACAGTACTATTACGTATGTGCTATATCTTTGAAAAATCTACAAGAGCTTTGTATCTGGACGCGCACGTTAAAGATGCTGTCGTAATTCAGGACACGCCTTGCTTGCGATATACTCCCACAAGTAAGTGTACTTGAAACTTTTGAAGATACCTTACATTGCTAAAAATAGGAAGGTACAGGAAGCAATTCCGGACAGTGAGCCACCAGACATTTTCCCCCTCCTTTCTCAATCCTGAAAACTCCTGGCTTTGTTCAAAACTCCTGGCTCTCGAGAATGGGAGTAGTGGACGGACCGATTGCCTCCTCTTCCATGATGAATTCAGAAACGCTACCATAGACAGTTGAAACCTGCTCAATTCTGATAGGATATCTACGACTGAAACGCCTCAGAGGTCACTCTCTGATGTCTCCGAGGATTCGTTCGGTTTTGAACCCATTCCAGCTTCTGCTTTCGAGATCGATTTTTTCAAAGACTACTGAAAGTAATAGTAGAACAGCGAACAATAACAGCGCTACGTCAAAGCAGTAGTTTATCATAAAGGATAAAGGGCGGCGTTGATCTATCGCTTTTCGGATGCGCCACGCATTCTCTTTTGCGGGATATCGCGGAGGCAATTTGAATGCGTATTTGGCCTGACTCCCGTAGCAGGATTAAGATTCTTGAGCGCTAACTGGGTGCACCAATGCACAAATCTATACAGAATATAGACGTTAAGACAGATTGAGCCAACACGACATATCTGCTGTAAATTTGACATGTGCCCTCACATATGAGTGCTTAAAAAGTCAGCTGTTAGACGTTAACGTGAGTGAGTGAGCTTGAACCAACGCGGCAGCTCCACCAACAACACAGTGGATTCCATATTAAACGACAAAGGATGATAGTATGACCTTGGTCGATCCTGCGCGACGCATTCTGCCTCTACGAGATATCGTGGAGAAAAATTTGTAAGCGCGTTTGGCCCATATAGTGAAATGATCTGCGGTGTATAGCCGACGGACAGCTCAGTTTTGTCCTTCCCAGAAAACTCCAGTACAGTATCCTCAACCCAGGAGGGATGGAAGGCTTCGCTAGACCTGGCGAGAAACCGGAACCAAGAACTTCGGTCGATCTGGAGGGCCTGCGACAACCGTCACCTTCCCCGCCTGCACTACCACCTTCCCCTATATAGGTATACTATGGGGCAACAAGGAGTTTCTCTGGGGTTGGCGCATTCATGTCAACATTTCCTCCTAAGGACAACGCGTTGGACCTTTCGCTGCACGAGAGAACGTGACGGCATTGACTGCGGGAGAGACGATCGAGTGTCACTGTACAGGAAGCGAGAAAATGTGTGGCGAAAATTTTTTGCCAGGAATTACGGTAGGTTCCTAATGAAGCCTTAAAATAAACGATTGAGAACTTTCGCAAGAACTTTCGCATTTCTTTGAATTTCAGCAGACACTGGACAAGTCCGATCATTTTATTCACGTTGTTGAACTGCAGTGCATAAAGCAGACAGCTGTTGGTGTACTGCTGGGTGGACCGCCTCCGCGTCCGCGTCCTACTCCTCTGCCAGACACGACTACGACGAAGAAGGAGCGAAGGACTAAGACGACTACCACCTCAACCACTATTACCACCGCCACCACCATCACAACAGCAACAGAAGCAGCCACCACCGCGACAACGCCTACTACCGCTGAGACAACAACCGTGGGAGATGATGGTGAGGCTAAGCTATGTAACAGCAAAAAAATCTTCATATCTTTGAAAAAAACTGGAGTACTTGTTCTTAGGAGGTCCACCGACTATCATATTGAACCCGTTGAGCAGTTTCAGACTGTGAACATGTTCTACGCATTGAAAAATCATAAATAAATCATGTCGTTTTCAAAAAGGTTGAGCGTTGGGGTGCTCATAGAAGGTCTCTCCTCCATCTAACTATGTTTCTCGCACAATTTTAGCTTGGAAGCATGCCTTGCAATTAATTCTGATATAAATAAAAACTGATATCTAAGGAAAATGAACGACGCATAAAAGTCGCCTTAAGGGTTATCTAGACAGGATATAATGCAGGAGATGGTAAAGTTCACATCAACAGCCTGGAAGCATGCCTCGTAGTTAATTCTGATATAAACAAAAACTGATATTTTTAAACAGCGCCTGAAAAATGTTGTTATTGAGACAAGATTCTTTCCTGCCTCAATAACAACAGGCTCATTCGATAGAGATTGAAATTCTGATATAGAAGATGGTAGGGTTCAGATCAGTCCTATATTCTGGACTGCCAACGCAAGCCGTCTGAGCCTCCTATCCCTCTATCGATTGTAATCACAGCAAATCTGGTCGACCTACAGGCTCCTGTAGTTGGCAGGGTCACCATCGCCTCCGCGGCGAGAGCTGTCTGGCTGAGTGCGAAGCGGCGGGTGTCACTGCGCGAGTCGACGCTAATTGTCTCCGCAGGCATTGTCCAGCGCCTTTGCCCGCGCCGCTTTCAGGCAGAACGCCCTCACCCACCTGGGAAGGGTGTCAGGGATATCTGAACTACGAGAATGAATAACACTGAGAGACTATGTAAACGTTAAAGGACGGCTTTACACAATCCCATTACGTAGAAGTAGAATGCGACCCACACTGTTGCGAATCGGCGGTCAGTATTTGTCAGCTATATCCCATTAGGACTGCGTTGCCCAAGGAGGGGAGCGCAAGACCCCATGCACCGCGTCCGGCTGGTGGCGCTGTGTGGTACCCCAGGACTGAGGAGGCAGAGCCTATCTTAGGGCGTGGGCAATTCACAGGTGCATTCGGCGCAATACAGACCGGGTCCGAACCGACCTGTACCATTCTTGAAGTGATAGTACAGGGCCAATACAAAGAACGCAGCAATAGAATACCATCACGACGATTTACCCGGGTCCACACAGTGCGAGACCTGGCACGACGCCAACTGGAATGACCGTGCATGCTAAGAACTTACGAGACTCGTTCCTCATCTCCAATAGACACCGGCAACAATGCAAGTTTACTTCCAACCCGCATATATGCAGCATACCAATACGATACCAGACAGATATACTCAGAACAGGCGATCGTCGCTGAGGTGGAGTGAGATTAGGAATGTCACGTCAGCGTCACGAGATACAGATGTCGGAGGAATCGATGGAAGGCGAGCCTTCCTATCAGGCTCGCAGCCACCCTTTCCTACAGCTGGCTCTGGATAGTTGACGGTTCTACGGCAAGGCTCGTAGGCCACTCCTGGAGCAGGATGTTGGACGCATGATACCGAAAGGTCGACGCGACCGCACAGGACCCCGGCGAAAGTAACTAACCATAAGACTGACAGCCGCCCGCCCGTAGCGGACGGGGCAGCAGCGATCAATATGGTGCGGAGAGGGTGCGTTACGTTAGGCCTATGTCATACCATCGCTCGCCCCGAGCGACGCCTAATGATATGCTCCCATATCGATCGGGCGGCGCGATGGGATCGATATGGGTGCATATCATTAGGCGTCGCTCGGGGTGAGCGATGGTATGACATAGCCCTTAGGTGTCTCCACTACTGCAGAGGGCGAAGCGACGCGCTCGATTACCGTAGGCTGACCGGGTGATGCGCCCGCCTCGGACGAGATTTCGCTACGAAATTAGGCGAGTTGAGCAGAACTCGCATTTTACCATTTCTTTTGCGTAAGTTTTAAGTCCCTCGATTGCATAGACGAAATGGTGGAAAAGCAACACAACAAGTTCCCTGATTTTCTATACTTCCTTAGCCTTCGACGGCTTGATAGGTTTCGCTCAGGCCAGCCCTCTTTTCAACTTTCCTATGTGCTTTCCTTTGCTTGTTTTATAGTTTGTTAGTCGAGCGCACATCCTTACTAGCGCGTGGATGTGGTTAGTTTGATCTTTCCTGCCTTCCTTGAAGTGTATTGTAAGGCGTTAGGAGTCCCTCAGCTTTCCAAAGCATATGAAAACTAGAAGATCAGAGAGAAAGAAAGGCAAAAAATAAAGGATAAAAAGGATAAAGGACGGCGTTACTCAATCTCTTTTGGTATGCGCCACGCACCTCACTTCTACAGGGTGTCGTGAAGGCGATTTGAGTGCGTATTTGGCCATACAATGACTTACGGTGGCCAGCCGATGAACAAGTCAGCGCTTTATCCTTCCCAGACAAACCTGGTAGCAATTCGCCGACCGCGGAAGGGTGGAAGGCTTGGTTGGCCTGGGCGGGGAATCCGAACCAGTAACCTGGTATCGGGTGCATGCGACAGCCGGCGGCTCCTCCGACTGCGCTGCACGCGCCCGGCAAAAAATAGTAAAGTCTTTACTCTCCACCTACAGAAAACCTGCTTCACGGAGCACAGTCTACTCTGTTCATCCGTTATACCGAGTCGGGCTCAACTCGCCACGCTACCGTAATCGAGGGCGGCGGCGCGCTACCGTAACTCAGGGAGACACCTAACGTACGAACCCGTGCGAAGAGGCTGTAGGCCGCTCCGCAGGTGCCTCATCAGGGTACCGCTACGGGACCGGTGACCGCGGAGCATGGAATTGAGAGGGAGCGATCATCGCATTCGCGACACACACTACCAATTCACCGACCCCCAATTGATGAAAGGGTTGGTTGGCCTGAGCGGGAAATCCCACCTATAAACTTGCTATCAGGTGCACGCGACAGCCCGCACCTTCTCCGACTGCGCCACACGCGCACTCGCCGCTAAATGAATAGAAGGTAATCTCCGTGTTTTATTCATTTATAGAGCGTGCTGTGCATCCGTTTCGCTGCAGGTCTAGAATGAGAGGTCCATCCCAATATCCTTCATCCGGATTTGGATCTTGGCCCTCTTCTCGGACAGGCCCAATCGTCGTGAATTAGATGTGCTGACCACGCTTCGCGGACATCGTCTGAATTCCGCATGATGTTCAAAGAACATCAGGACTCCTCAAAAACGCTGTCGCGCTTCTTCATGGAAGATTTGAACGGATGATATGAAGCTGGTCGTGTCCCTCGAGCGAATAGGGTGCTTTGGTACACTCCAGCACGCGACATGGACGAATGGAGACGTTGTTGAGGCATCCTCGACTAACTCTGTGATCAACGTGTGGACAGGTCGTAGAGATAAAGAGACGTTAAGATAAATTATTGCAACATTTTAAAAGTGAGAGCCTTATGCACAGTTGATTAAAGGAATTCATCTAGGCTTTCAACTGGATGGGAAAGCAGCCATGTAAGGGAACACATACCGTGTGAACACGCTTCTTTACTCTCTACTGGTTGCCCCACTAATTGTACTAGATCTACTTGTGTAGAGGGTTTCACAGCTTATTTGACCTACGCAATGGATTTTGGAGACCCGCTGATGGTGAAACCAATCTTTTATCCTTCGAAGGCTACTGTAGCACCAGCTTATCGATCACAGAGGGTCGGATAGTTTAGCAGCACCAAGCAGGACTCGAACCGTCAACGATTTGGTGTGGACAGATGTTGCACATGACCAACGAGAACTGAGCTCAAGATCATTACAAGACATTCCGCAGACCGGCGATAATGATTTAGATGAACTCGTGCCGACGGAGACTGCTCGCAGAGTGGCAGATGGTTCCGAAGACGTGGGTTTCTTTGAAATCTTGATTTGATGAATGTATGTCACTAGGACGGAAAGGGAAGGGCGGAGTAACGTCGATAATTAGTGCTGTGTGTAAAAATGACAAACTAAAAGATAGTTAGGAAAGCTCGCTCAGTGCTCAATCGTTGTGATTATAAATTAGCAATTAATTTCGACACCTAATTACACAATATGCGCTGCTTAGAATTCAGAAAACTTTTTCATTCCGATGATGCGTGTTCGCGAAGAATTCTTAAAATGGGACACTTTTAAGCTAACCTAAAACTTTTAAAACCAAAGCGAACTCTTCCAAATCGAGAAAAGCTTCTTTCGCCAAGCTGGAAACTCTCCAAAAAATTAGAAGAAACTTCATTTAAGGGAAATTTAGAATGAGTTTTTGAAATTTAAAATTACCTGCCGAATTAGTGAACTCATACTTTAATAAATTAGTCATTTCTTAACAAAAAATAATGGCTTACACCTCGCTTTAAAAACAGGAAACCGACTGTTTTTAGTGCCAAAAGAGGGGATTCGGCCATGACCTCGTCTAAGACATCGCTATTTTTGTTTTCGACGTTTCAGCTTTCATGAAGTTTCATAGCAGTAAACGATGCAACGTATACAATTGTGAGCACATGCACATATACTCGTTTTGATGCTACATGTAGGAGGCACTTCCACTATCAATCTAATGAACATGGCGACAATCTTTCAGAGCACATGGCGCGATTTCGTCGTTTAATGCACTAAACGAGTGCGGCTTTGTTAAGCTTAATTGATTCTTTTTCTCAAAAATTTTTTTTGCTACATCAAGTTGTACCAACTTTTCTTGAACAAAAAATTATTCTAACCATCTTTGAGAGTCTGTAGTTGAACTTATAACAGTCTCGTTTTGATTCGGATGAGGTTTACTTTGATTTGAAAAACATCAATTTTTTCATCACCGATTCTCAAGAAGCCGCCTACTCACGATGCCAGAAACTATAGGCCCATGTGTATCACTTCTGTTTTTGCAAGAGTGTTCGAGAAAGTTGTTAAGAAACATATTATGAAGCATCTTTTGGACAATGGTGTCATTTCAGAGAACCAGAACGGTTTCGTGAAAGGGAGGTCTGTAGAAACCTCTGTACTTACTGCCTTGAATGACTGGTCTCAAGCAGTGTCGCACAGATGTGGTCTTCTTTGACTTTACGAAGGCCTTTGACAAGGTCCCTATACCCAAGTTACTCTTCAAAATGGAGATGGTAGGCATACGCCTCAGAATTATAAGATGGGTCAAGGATTTCCTCTCGGGAAGAACCTACCAAGTACGTGTAAAAGATAAGTTCTCACCTTCATATCTTGCGTGCAGTGGTGTGCCTCAAGGCGGAGTCCTATCGCCTTTGCTATTTGTTATATATACGTACGAGCTACCTACTGCCATTTCGCGTTTTGGTGTGGTATGCAAGATGTACGCAGACGACATAAAGATTTACAAGTGTATCAAAGGGATAGAAGATGTTAGTGATTTACAAGCAGCAATTGAGTATGTCGACCAATGGTCCAAACAGTGGGAGCTTCCATTATCAGCGGAGAAAACCAAGTGCATGATATTTGGTCCGAAGGGGGAGACATCGGTCCCATACAAACAACAATCCACTAGTCTCATGCCTGTAGAGGAAGTTCGAGACCTAGGTTTCTTGATTAATACTAACCTGGACTTCGGCAGTTACTACAGAACACTTGCGAGGAAAGCGAACTATACCATCTATACTCTGTTCAGACTTCTACGATCGAAGGATCCCCAAGTATATTTACGGGTTTATAAATCCTACGTTCGACCGATATTGGAGTTTGGAATAACTGTTCGGAATCCTTGTAAAAAGAAAGATATCGATTTCTTGGAAAGCGTTCAGAACAGTTTTACCCGAAAGCTATATTTGAGATGTTATGATGTCCACTACCTGCAGCTGCCCAATGGCCTAGAAAGGGCAAAAGCGCTTGGCCTTCCAACGCTGGCAAGTAGAAGAAGAAAGGCTGATCTCACCATGATGTTTAAAATTCTAACTCAGAGGCTCTCCATAAATCCACTTACGTTTTTCGGTGTACCGTTAACTAGAACTATGAGAGGTAAACTACGGCTTAACGTCGCGGTTGCAAAGACAAAGATTAGGACAAACTTCTTCACCTATAGGAACGTCAGCCAATTCAACACGTTACTAAGTGATGACAAAATGTCGTTGGGGTTGTCTGTCCAGGCCTTCCGTAATCTTATTGAGAAGTGACCTGTTATTGTAATTCTAAGTCTTTTTTCTGGAACTTGTCCCTGATTGTACTGTTTTGGTTACAAATAGCAGACATTACTTTGCAGTTATTTGTTCACTGTTTGTCCAGACGTTACTGTGTAGCTATTTGTTTATGTTTATTTTCATTCGGTTTCTTAATTTTACACGTGTGATCACATTCCACGTCTTTAAATAAATAAATAAATAAATATTGTTTGGAACAGTGTTAATTTGATTTTTAAAAAGTGTCCGGGGTCGTATTCATCAACGACTTACATAACTTTAACAGAGAATTCACAGCGGAAAACTCAGATAACGCGGCATATCACTCACCACATCGCTTGATAAGCCGTGTTATCAGGAATTTCGGCTGTAATTTTCTCTGTTGAATTGCTGTGAGTCATTGATGAAACCGGCTCCAGCTTGACGTAAAAACGGCACATAAATTCGGGAGGACCCTACTCGGACAATAGACTGCCTCAATAGTAACACAGACGCAAAGTAGCTTCCAACCGACCGAAACTCTATAGATCTAACATTCTATGCGTGCTATAGGCATACTGAGATATTCGGGTTGAAACCATTTTTGTCATAAAAATTGAATGGTGAAAGGCACTTAGTTGCTCATTTCAGGCCGAACCACCTCTATTGACCGACGACGAGCTTTTGTGAGTTGCTCTGCTATAGCGATCGAGAGAGGAAAGAAATTTACCGACGAATGGCCCTACGCGGGCTCAAGCGTGGGGCCATTCGATTTGAGACCTCCTCCCTTCCTTCCGGAGTGGATTTCGTACGACCCCTATTCGTGTCCACTGCTTTGTTTCGTGCGTTTTGATTTTTTCAACGTTTCATGTGGTTTTTGTACCCCTTTATAGGCCTTCTTTCCAGCTGTGGCTTCGCCACTGTAGAGATTCGCGAGCAGCTTCGTTCATTGAAGAAGACACTCCTTTACCGCAAAGTAGAGTTCTTCAAAGTTTTGAAGACTGGCGGTTCTTCAGTTTTAAACAATGATTTTTGATAGCAGCTTTCCAGTCATTTTCAAAAAATTAAAAATTTGTTTTGTAACAATTGCTCCTAAGTCAGCTTTGATCATATATACTAGCAATTCTATGGAGAACAGATTTAGACGACAGCGTCGTTATCTTTGAAAAAAAGCATATGTCCTAGAGATGTCGAATTTCGAAAACCTGACAGAGTTATGATCATTTGTGTGAACGTCTAATTTTGTCGCTCCAGTGACGTCGATGCAAAATCGACTAGAGGTCGATCCAATCTGCTCCATTCAAAAAATCATGATTTTGACTGCTTACGGAGCGAGACGTAAAATTTTTCCGGCAGAACTTTAATTGTATAGGTGGTCCTCTTAGGTAGAAAATAATTTCATTTTCATGAGAAAAAGAGAATTTTGAAGACGATCCTCCTAAAATTATTGAACATCGCAGCGAAGAACCTTAAGTTTTCTTCTATACGATACATGCCGCTAGAAATTTTATACACTACAATTTGACTTTCTGATGTTGTTTTCTTCAGATAGAAGAAAACTATTATATTTCCGTGATAAGTCCATCCCTAGGCGCGTGTAGCGCAGTCGGAGAAGATGCCGGCCGTCGCGTGACCCCATAGCAGGTTCCCGGTTTGGAGTTCCCGCCCAGGTCAACCTGGCCTTCCATCCCTCCGAGTCGGTGCATTGGTACCAGACTTGTCTGGGAAGGATAAAGCTCTGACTTGTTCATCGGCTGGCCACCGCAATAATTGTATGGATAAAAACGTATTCAAATCGCCTCCACGCGTCATCTCGTAGAAGTAGAATGCATGGCGCATCCCAAGAGGGATTGAGTGACACAGTCCTCTATCTTTTATCCTTAAGTCCATCTTTTGGTTGCAGCTCTGCTGTCGTTTCGAAGTTCCGTTTCAAAAAAATCGTGTAGGGAAACCACTTATGTCAAGCAGAGTAACTAACGCTCGAGATTTAATTAAGCGCAACTTCGGACGCAGATGTCGCTCCTTCATGTAGAAAACTGTCGTATCCATGGCATCTTGGGAACTCCAGACAATTGTATACCTCTCACTGGTATCTTTTTTATTAACTGTAGAACAATCAGCACTAAAAACCTTAAAGAGATCAATTTTGTAGTTATACATGTCTCCTTCAATGAGCAAAGCTTCACGTGATCTCTTCAGTGTCGAAGCCACACCTGCAAAGAACAACCTACTAGAGGGTAGAAGCACCAAATAAAACGCTGAAAGAGTACTAGACAATCCTCTGCAAAAGAGAGAGTACGATCCCTCCTCTTTGATTCTCGAACCTCAAGCTTCCCCTGTCCCTACGGCGTTTGTGAAGTGATCCAGACAATCCACACCACTTTCAGCCGCAGGCTAACGCTGCATCTGTTGATGCTATCGCTGGCGATGTCATCGCTGATGGCATGCCAGTTTGTAATGATGGCGAAGGTCAGAAGTATATACAGAGACTATCCAACAGAACCACTCAAAAAGCTTAAGAGCAAGAAGAAAGGCAAAGGTATCGCAAAGAGCTCTCCTGCAAACACTCCCTCGTCAACACCGGCGTCGTCATTGAAAGAAGAGCAGGATTTCTTCAAAATATAGCTTGAGGACCAACACCTCGTCTTACATTGTGACACGAAATCGTTTACGGATTATTAAGAGATGTGTTTTCAAATAAATGATTGAGGTATGATTTTCAATAGCAAAGCAACTAAACCTAAAGAGGCAAAATGAAAAATAAAAGAAGTGTTTTATCCATCAGTTACGCAGTATCTCACATATGACTTTAGTTTAATAAGTTAGACATACACACCACGATAGAATATTCAGCACGACAGAGGTGATTCTACGACGCTCAACTGCATGAAGGTGTCGCTAGCATTAAGAGTTCTCTTAAACGCCTATCGTCCATGGCGATCGTATAGAGCCTATACATAGATCGTACGTCGCTTAAATCAGCCCCTTACATGGCGTTTTGCGAAGACAACATGCGTGCAAAATCTTGACCACTGACCACTGCGTCCTCATCGCTCCACGGTGAGGCATCCTACAATGGCCGGAGCACTCGAGAATTCAGGCTTTCTCGCTTCTACTGCACGGGAGACGACCCCACCGCTCTTGCGCCCTTTGGTAAAAATGCGCAAGCGTCCAGCACGCGTGCAAAAATTTTGACCACTGAGCGGATCGAACGCCCAACCTTTCGATCTGGAGTCGAACGCGCTACCATTGCGCCAAGCGGTCCTAAACGCGACGCGTTGCGGCCTCCTACAATCGCCGGAGCACTCGAGAATTCAGGCATTCTCGCTTCTACTGCACGGCAGACGACCCCACCGCTCCTGCGCCCCTTGGGAAGAAAGCGCAAGCGTCCAGCACGCGTGCAAAAATCTTGACCACTGAGCGGATCGAACGCCCAACCTTTCGATCTGGAGTCGAACGCGCTACCATTGCGCCAAGCGGTCCTAAACGCGACGCGTTGCGGCCTCCTACAATGGCCGGAGCACTCGAGAATTCAGGCTTTCTCGCTTCTACTGCACGGGAGACGACCCCACCGCTCCTGCGCCCTTGGGAAGAAAGCGCAAGCGTCCAGCACGCGTGCAAAATTCTTGACCACTGAGCGGATCGAACGCCCAACCTTTCGATCTGGAGTCGAACGCGCTACCATTGCGCCAAGCGGTCCTAACCGCGACGCCTTGCGGCTTCCTACAATGGCCGGAGCACTCGAGAATTCATGCTTTCTCGCTTCTACTGCACGGCAGACGACCCCACCGCTCCTGCGCCCCTTGGGAAGAAAGCGCAAGCGTCCGGCACGCGTGCAAAAATCTTGACCACTGAGCGGATCGAACGCCCAACCTTTCGATCTGGAGTCGAACGCGCTACCATTGCGCCAAGCGGTCCTAAACGCGACGCGTTGCGGCCTCCTACAATGGCCGGAGCACTCGAGAATTCAGGCTTTCTCGCTTCTACTGCACGGCAGACGACCCCACCGCTCCTGCGCCCCTTGGGAAGAAAGCGCAAGCGTCCGGCACGCGTGCAAAAATCTTGACCACTGAGCGGATCGAACGCCCAACCTTTCGATCTGGAGTCGAACGCGCTACCATTGCGCCAAGCGGTCCTAAACGCGACGCCTTGCGGCTTCCTACAATGGCCGGAGCACTCGAGAATTCATGCTTTCTCGCTTCTACTGCACGGCAGACGACCCCACCGCTCTTGCGCCCTTTGGTAAAAATGCGCAAGCGTCCAGCACGCGTGCAAAAATCTTGACCACTGAGCGGATCGAACGCCCAACCTTTCGATCTGGAGTCGAACGCGCTACCATTGCGCCAAGCGGTCCTAACCGCGACGAATTGCGGCTTCCTACAATCGCCGGAGCACTCGAGAATTCACGCTTTCTCGCTTCTACTGCACGGCAGACGACCCCACCGCTCCTGCGCCCCTTGGGAAGAAAGCGCAAGCGTCCAGCACGCGTGCAAAAATCTTGACCACTGAGCGGATCGAACGCCCAACCTTTCGATCTGGAGTCGAACGCGCTACCATTGCGCCAAGCGGTCCTAAACGCGACGCGTTGCGGCCTCCTACAATGGCCGGAGCACTCGAGAATTCAGGCTTTCTCGCTTCTACTGCACGGGAGACGACCCCACCGCTCTTGCGCCCTTTGGTAAAAATGCGCAAGCGTCCAGCACGCGTGCAAAAATCTTGACCACTGAGCGGATCGAACGCCCAACCTTTCGATCTGGAGTCGAACGCGCTACCATTGCGCCAAGCGGTCCTAACCGCGACGAATTGCGGCTTCCTACAATCGCCGGAGCACTCGAGAATTCACGCTTTCTCGCTTCTACTGCACGGCAGACGACCCCACCGCTCCTGCGCCCCTTGGGAAGAAAGCGCAAGCGTCCAGCACGCGTGCAAAAATCTTGACCACTGAGCGGATCGAACGCCCAACCTTTCGATCTGGAGTCGAACGCGCTACCATTGCGCCAAGCGGTCCTAACCGCGACGCATTGCGGCTTCCTACAATCGCCGGAGCACTCGAGAATTCACGCTTTCTCGCTTCTACTGCACGGCAGACGACCCCACCGCTCTTGCGCCCCTTGGGAAGAAAGCGCAAGCGTCCAGCACGCGTGCAAAAATCTTGACCACTGAGCGGATCGAACGCCCAACCTTTCGATCTGGAGTCGAACGCGCTACCATTGCGCCAAGCGGTCCTAAACGCAACGCCTTGCGGCCTCCTACAATGGCCGGAGCACTCGAGAATTCAGGCTTTCTCGCTTCTACTGCACGGCAGACGACCCCACCGCTCCTGCGCCCCTTGGGAAGAAAGCGCAAGCGTCCAGCACGCGTGCAAAAACCTTGACCACTGAGCGGATCGAACGCCCAACCTTTCGATCTGGAGTCGAACGCGCTACCATTGCGCCAAGCGGTCCTAACCGCGACGCCTTGCGGCCTCCTACAATGGCCGGAGCACTCGAGAATTCAGGCTTTCTCGCTTCTACTGCACGGGAGACGACCCCACCGCTCCTGCGCCCCTTGGGAAGAAAGCGCAAGCGTCCAGCACGCGTGCAAAAACCTTGACCACTGAGCGGATCGAACGCCCAACCTTTCGATCTGGAGTCGAACGCGCTACCATTGCGCCAAGCGGTCCTAAACGCGACGCGTTGCGGCCTCCTACAATGGCCGGAGCACTCGAGAATTCAGGCTTTCTCGCTTCTACTGCACGGGAGACGACCCCACCGCTCCTGCGCCCCTTGGGAAGAAAACGCAAGCGTCCAGCACGCGTGCAAAAATCTTGACCACTGAGCGGATCGAACGCCCAACCTTTCGATCTGGAGTCGAACGCGCTACCATTGCGCCAAGCGGTCCTAACCGCGACGCCTTGCGGCTTCCTACAATGGCCGGAGCACTCGAGAATTCATGCTTTCTCGCTTCTACTGCACGGCAGACGACCCCACCGCTCTTGCGCCCCTTGGGAAGAAAGCGCAAGCGTCCAGCACGCGTGCGAAAATCTTGACCACTGAGCGGATCGAACGCCCAACCTTTCGATCTGGAGTCGAACGCGCTACCATTGCGCCAAGCGGTCCTAACCGCGACGCCTTGCGGCTTCCTACAATGGCCGGAGCACTCGAGAATTCAGGCTTTCTCGCTTCTACTGCACGGCAGACGACCCCACCGCTCCTGCGCCCCTTGGGAAGAAAGCGCAAGCGTCCAGCACGCGTGCAAAAACCTTGACCACTGAGCGGATCGAACGCCCAACCTTTCGATCTGGAGTCGAACGCGCTACCATTGCGCCAAGCGGTCCTAAACGCGACGCGTTGCGGCCTCCTACAATGGCCGGAGCACTCGAGAATTCAGGCTTTCTCGCTTCTACTGCACGGGAGACGACCCCACCGCTCCTGCGCCCCTTGGGAAGAAAGCGCAAGCGTCCAGCACGCGTGCAAAAATCTTGACCACTGAGCGGATCGAACGCCCAACCTTTCGATCTGGAGTCGAACGCGCTACCATTGCGCCAAGCGGTCCTAAACGCGACGCGTTGCGGCCTCCTACAATGGCCGGAGCACTCGAGAATTCAGGCTTTCTCGCTTCTACTGCACGGGAGACGACCCCACCGCTCCTGCGCCCCTTGGGAAGAAAGCGCAAGCGTCCAGCACGCGTGCAAAAATCTTGACCACTGAGCGGATCGAACGCCCAACCTTTCGATCTGGAGTCGAACGCGCTACCATTGCGCCAAGCGGTCCTAACCGCGACGCCTTGCGGCTTCCTACAATGGCCGGAGCACTCGAGAATTCATGCTTTCTCGCTTCTACTGCACGGCAGACGACCCCACCGCTCTTGCGCCCCTTGGGAAGAAAGCGCAAGCGTCCAGCACGCGTGCGAAAATCTTGACCACTGAGCGGATCGAACGCCCAACCTTTCGATCTGGAGTCGAACGCGCTACCATTGCGCCAAGCGGTCCTAACCGCGACGCCTTGCGGCTTCCTACAATGGCCGGAGCACTCGAGAATTCAGGCTTTCTCGCTTCTACTGCACGGGAGACGACCCCACCGCTCCTGCGCCCCTTGGGAAGAAAGCGCAAGCGTCCGGCACGCGTGCAAAAATCTTGACCACTGAGCGGATCGAACGCCCAACCTTTCGATCTGGAGTCGAACGCGCTACCATTGCGCCAAGCGGTCCTAACCGCGACGCATTGCGGCTTCCTACAATCGCCGGAGCACTCGAGAATTCACGCTTTCTCGCTTCTACTGCACGGCAGACGACCCCACCGCTCTTGCGCCCCTTGGGAAGAAAGCGCAAGCGTCCAGCACGCGTGCGAAAATCTTGACCACTGAGCGGATCGAACGCCCAACCTTTCGATCTGGAGTCGAACGCGCTACCATTGCGCCAAGCGGTCCTAAACGCAACGCCTTGCGGCCTCCTACAATGGCCGGAGCACTCGAGAATTCAGGCTTTCTCGCTTCTACTGCACGGCAGACGACCCCACCGCTCCTGCGCCCCTTGGGAAGAAAGCGCAAGCGTCCAGCACGCGTGCAAAAACCTTGACCACTGAGCGGATCGAACGCCCAACCTTTCGATCTGGAGTCGAACGCGCTACCATTGCGCCAAGCGGTCCTAACCGCGACGAATTGCGGCTTCCTACAATCGCCGGAGCACTCGAGAATTCACGCTTTCTCGCTTCTACTGCACGGCAGACGACCCCACCGCTCCTGCGCCCCTTGGGAAGAAAGCGCAAGCGTCCAGCACGCGTGCAAAAATCTTGACCACTGAGCGGATCGAACGCCCAACCTTTCGATCTGGAGTCGAACGCGCTACCATTGCGCCAAGCGGTCCTAACCGCGACGCCTTGCGGCCTCCTACAATGGCCGGAGCACTCGAGAATTCAGGCTTTCTCGCTTCTACTGCACGGGAGACGACCCCACCGCTCCTGCGCCCCTTGGGAAGAAAGCGCAAGCGTCCAGCACGCGTGCAAAAACCTTGACCACTGAGCGGATCGAACGCCCAACCTTTCGATCTGGAGTCGAACGCGCTACCATTGCGCCAAGCGGTCCTAAACGCGACGCGTTGCGGCCTCCTACAATGGCCGGAGCACTCGAGAATTCAGGCTTTCTCGCTTCTACTGCACGGGAGACGACCCCACCGCTCCTGCGCCCCTTGGGAAGAAAACGCAAGCGTCCAGCACGCGTGCAAAAATCTTGACCACTGAGCGGATCGAACGCCCAACCTTTCGATCTGGAGTCGAACGCGCTACCATTGCGCCAAGCGGTCCTAACCGCGACGCCTTGCGGCTTCCTACAATGGCCGGAGCACTCGAGAATTCATGCTTTCTCGCTTCTACTGCACGGCAGACGACCCCACCGCTCTTGCGCCCCTTGGGAAGAAAGCGCAAGCGTCCAGCACGCGTGCGAAAATCTTGACCACTGAGCGGATCGAACGCCCAACCTTTCGATCTGGAGTCGAACGCGCTACCATTGCGCCAAGCGGTCCTAACCGCGACGCCTTGCGGCTTCCTACAATGGCCGGAGCACTCGAGAATTCAGGCTTTCTCGCTTCTACTGCACGGCAGACGACCCCACCGCTCCTGCGCCCCTTGGGAAGAAAGCGCAAGCGTCCAGCACGCGTGCAAAAACCTTGACCACTGAGCGGATCGAACGCCCAACCTTTCGATCTGGAGTCGAACGCGCTACCATTGCGCCAAGCGGTCCTAAACGCGACGCGTTGCGGCCTCCTACAATGGCCGGAGCACTCGAGAATTCAGGCTTTCTCGCTTCTACTGCACGGGAGACGACCCCACCGCTCCTGCGCCCCTTGGGAAGAAAGCGCAAGCGTCCAGCACGCGTGCAAAAATCTTGACCACTGAGCGGATCGAACGCCCAACCTTTCGATCTGGAGTCGAACGCGCTACCATTGCGCCAAGCGGTCCTAACCGCGACGCCTTGCGGCCTCCTACAATGGCCGGAGCACTCGAGAATTCAGGCTTTCTCGCTTCTACTGCACGGGAGACGACCCCACCGCTCCTGCGCCCCTTGGGAAGAAAGCGCAAGCGTCCAGCACGCGTGCAAAAACCTTGACCACTGAGCGGATCGAACGCCCAACCTTTCGATCTGGAGTCGAACGCGCTACCATTGCGCCAAGCGGTCCTAAACGCGACGCGTTGCGGCCTCCTACAATGGCCGGAGCACTCGAGAATTCAGGCTTTCTCGCTTCTACTGCACGGGAGACGACCCCACCGCTCCTGCGCCCCTTGGGAAGAAAACGCAAGCGTCCAGCACGCGTGCAAAAATCTTGACCACTGAGCGGATCGAACGCCCAACCTTTCGATCTGGAGTCGAACGCGCTACCATTGCGCCAAGCGGTCCTAACCGCGACGCCTTGCGGCTTCCTACAATGGCCGGAGCACTCGAGAATTCATGCTTTCTCGCTTCTACTGCACGGCAGACGACCCCACCGCTCTTGCGCCCCTTGGGAAGAAAGCGCAAGCGTCCAGCACGCGTGCGAAAATCTTGACCACTGAGCGGATCGAACGCCCAACCTTTCGATCTGGAGTCGAACGCGCTACCATTGCGCCAAGCGGTCCTAACCGCGACGCCTTGCGGCTTCCTACAATGGCCGGAGCACTCGAGAATTCAGGCTTTCTCGCTTCTACTGCACGGCAGACGACCCCACCGCTCCTGCGCCCCTTGGGAAGAAAGCGCAAGCGTCCAGCACGCGTGCAAAAACCTTGACCACTGAGCGGATCGAACGCCCAACCTTTCGATCTGGAGTCGAACGCGCTACCATTGCGCCAAGCGGTCCTAAACGCGACGCGTTGCGGCCTCCTACAATGGCCGGAGCACTCGAGAATTCAGGCTTTCTCGCTTCTACTGCACGGGAGACGACCCCACCGCTCCTGCGCCCCTTGGGAAGAAAGCGCAAGCGTCCAGCACGCGTGCAAAAATCTTGACCACTGAGCGGATCGAACGCCCAACCTTTCGATCTGGAGTCGAACGCGCTACCATTGCGCCAAGCGGTCCTAAACGCGACGCGTTGCGGCCTCCTACAATGGCCGGAGCACTCGAGAATTCAGGCTTTCTCGCTTCTACTGCACGGGAGACGACCCCACCGCTCCTGCGCCCCTTGGGAAGAAAGCGCAAGCGTCCAGCACGCGTGCAAAAATCTTGACCACTGAGCGGATCGAACGCCCAACCTTTCGATCTGGAGTCGAACGCGCTACCATTGCGCCAAGCGGTCCTAACCGCGACGCCTTGCGGCTTCCTACAATGGCCGGAGCACTCGAGAATTCATGCTTTCTCGCTTCTACTGCACGGCAGACGACCCCACCGCTCTTGCGCCCCTTGGGAAGAAAGCGCAAGCGTCCAGCACGCGTGCGAAAATCTTGACCACTGAGCGGATCGAACGCCCAACCTTTCGATCTGGAGTCGAACGCGCTACCATTGCGCCAAGCGGTCCTAACCGCGACGCCTTGCGGCTTCCTACAATGGCCGGAGCACTCGAGAATTCAGGCTTTCTCGCTTCTACTGCACGGGAGACGACCCCACCGCTCCTGCGCCCCTTGGGAAGAAAGCGCAAGCGTCCGGCACGCGTGCAAAAATCTTGACCACTGAGCGGATCGAACGCCCAACCTTTCGATCTGGAGTCGAACGCGCTACCATTGCGCCAAGCGGTCCTAACCGCGACGCATTGCGGCTTCCTACAATCGCCGGAGCACTCGAGAATTCACGCTTTCTCGCTTCTACTGCACGGCAGACGACCCCACCGCTCTTGCGCCCCTTGGGAAGAAAGCGCAAGCGTCCAGCACGCGTGCGAAAATCTTGACCACTGAGCGGATCGAACGCCCAACCTTTCGATCTGGAGTCGAACGCGCTACCATTGCGCCAAGCGGTCCTAAACGCAACGCCTTGCGGCCTCCTACAATGGCCGGAGCACTCGAGAATTCAGGCTTTCTCGCTTCTACTGCACGGCAGACGACCCCACCGCTCCTGCGCCCCTTGGGAAGAAAGCGCAAGCGTCCAGCACGCGTGCAAAAACCTTGACCACTGAGCGGATCGAACGCCCAACCTTTCGATCTGGAGTCGAACGCGCTACCATTGCGCCAAGCGGTCCTAACCGCGACGAATTGCGGCTTCCTACAATCGCCGGAGCACTCGAGAATTCACGCTTTCTCGCTTCTACTGCACGGCAGACGACCCCACCGCTCCTGCGCCCCTTGGGAAGAAAGCGCAAGCGTCCAGCACGCGTGCAAAAATCTTGACCACTGAGCGGATCGAACGCCCAACCTTTCGATCTGGAGTCGAACGCGCTACCATTGCGCCAAGCGGTCCTAACCGCGACGCATTGCGGCTTCCTACAATCGCCGGAGCACTCGAGAATTCACGCTTTCTCGCTTCTACTGCACGGCAGACGACCCCACCGCTCTTGCGCCCCTTGGGAAGAAAGCGCAAGCGTCCAGCACGCGTGCAAAAATCTTGACCACTGAGCGGATCGAACGCCCAACCTTTCGATCTGGAGTCGAACGCGCTACCATTGCGCCAAGCGGTCCTAAACGCAACGCCTTGCGGCCTCCTACAATGGCCGGAGCACTCGAGAATTCAGGCTTTCTCGCTTCTACTGCACGGCAGACGACCCCACCGCTCCTGCGCCCCTTGGGAAGAAAGCGCAAGCGTCCAGCACGCGTGCAAAAATCTTGACCACTGAGCGGATCGAACGCCCAACCTTTCGATCTGGAGTCGAACGCGCTACCATTGCGCCAAGCGGTCCTAACCGCGACGCATTGCGGCTTCCTACCAGGCTGTCCAATAATTCTTGTCCGAAAATTTCACCATTTTTAATTTTTTTTTCAACTTTCTTGAAAAGCAAGTCTGTTCAACAATATAATCACCACAGTTATCCACAACAGTGGCCCATCGATTGGGCAGGTCGCCGATGCCCTTCGCCCAGAACTCCGGGGGCTGCGACTCGAAGAAGTCCGCGCTGTCGGATTTGAGGTTGTCGTAGTTGGTGAATTTTCCTCCGGCCAAATGGTGCTTCAGCGGGCGGAACAAGTGGTAGTCGGAGGGGGCGAGGTCCGGGGAATACGGCGGATGGGCAACCGTCTCCCAGCCGAGCGTCGCCAACTTCTGCTGGGTCTCCTTCGCCACGTGGGGGCGCGCGTAGTCGTGCAGCAGGTGGACCGAGGCCCGTCGGGGACGCTTTTCTCGGATGGCGGCGGCTAGTTTCTCGAGCTGATCGGTGTAGATGGAGGCGGTGACCGTCCTGCCTTGCGGGAGCAGCTCGAAATACAGCATGCCCTTGGCGTCCCACCAGAAGGCCTCCCGCTGAGCTCCCTGTCCTCGAGGCTCGTGTCGCCGCTCTCGAAACGATTGAACCAGCGCCTGACTGTGCGTTGGGACACTGCATCCTCCTTGCACGCTCTGCAGATGTTGGCGACCGCGGTGCCCGTGTCGTTGCCCAGCAGCCACTCGTAGTACACGAACGTACGAATTCGACCTTGGTCCATTTTAGCTTGTACTGGTAGCTAGACGCGGGGACTACGCCTTATATACCCCTGGCGTGGAACTCTGGAGAATCTTCTAGAAGGTTTTTACACTTGCCTGATATTATAACACTTCTAAGGAAAATTATAGAATTTTGAAAATTTTCGGACAGAAATTATTGGACAGCCTGGTACAATCGCCGGAGCACTCGAGAATTCACGCTTTCTCGCTTCTACTGCACGGCAGACGACCCCACCGCTCTTGCGCCCCTTGGGAAGAAAGCGCAAGCGTCCAGCACGCGTGCAAAAATCTTGACCACTGAGCGGATCGAACGCCCAACCTTTCGATCTGGAGTCGAACGCGCTACCATTGCGCCAAGCGGTCCTAAACGCGACGCGTTGCGGCCTCCTACAATGGCCGGAGCACTCGAGAATTCAGGCTTTCTCGCTTCTACTGCACGGCAGACGACCCCACCGCTCCTGCGCCCCTTGGGAAGAAAGCGCAAGCGTCCAGCACGCGTGCAAAAATCTTGACCACTGAGCGGATCGAACGCCCAACCTTTCGATCTGGAGTCGAACGCGCTACCATTGCGCCAAGCGGTCCTAAACGCGACGCGTTGCGGCCTCCTACAATGGCCGGAGCACTCGAGAATTCAGGCTTTCTCGCTTCTACTGCACGGGAGACGACCCCACCGCTCCTGCGCCCTTGGGAAGAAAGCGCAAGCGTCCAGCACGCGTGCAAAATTCTTGACCACTGAGCGGATCGAACGCCCAACCTTTCGATCTGGAGTCGAACGCGCTACCATTGCGCCAAGCGGTCCTAACCGCGACGCCTTGCGGCTTCCTACAATGGCCGGAGCACTCGAGAATTCATGCTTTCTCGCTTCTACTGCACGGCAGACGACCCCACCGCTCCTGCGCCCCTTGGGAAGAAAGCGCAAGCGTCCGGCACGCGTGCAAAAATCTTGACCACTGAGCGGATCGAACGCCCAACCTTTCGATCTGGAGTTGAACGCGCTACCATTGCGCCAAGCGGTCCTAAACGCGACGCGTTGCGGCCTCCTACAATGGCCGGAGCACTCGAGAATTCAGGCTTTCTCGCTTCTACTGCACGGGAGACGACCCCACCGCTCTTGCGCCCTTTGGTAAAAATGCGCAAGCGTCCAGCACGCGTGCAAAAATCTTGACCACTGAGCGGATCGAACGCCCAACCTTTCGATCTGGAGTCGAACGCGCTACCATTGCGCCAAGCGGTCCTAACCGCGACGCATTGCGGCTTCCTACAATCGCCGGAGCACTCGAGAATTCACGCTTTCTCGCTTCTACTGCACGGCAGACGACCCCACCGCTCTTGCGCCCCTTGGGAAGAAAGCGCAAGCGTCCAGCACGCGTGCAAAAATCTTGACCACTGAGCGGATCGAACGCCCAACCTTTCGATCTGGAGTCGAACGCGCTACCATTGCGCCAAGCGGTCCTAAACGCAACGCCTTGCGGCCTCCTACAATGGCCGGAGCACTCGAGAATTCAGGCTTTCTCGCTTCTACTGCACGGCAGACGACCCCACCGCTCCTGCGCCCCTTGGGAAGAAAGCGCAAGCGTCCAGCACGCGTGCAAAAACCTTGACCACTGAGCGGATCGAACGCCCAACCTTTCGATCTGGAGTCGAACGCGCTACCATTGCGCCAAGCGGTCCTAACCGCGACGCATTGCGGCTTCCTACAATGGCCGGAGCACTCGAGAATTCATGCTTTCTCGCTTCTACTGCACGGCAGACGACCCCACCGCTCCTGCGCCCCTTGGGAAGAAAGCGCAAGCGTCCGGCACGCGTGCAAAAATCTTGACCACTGAGCGGATCGAACGCCCAACCTTTCGATCTGGAGTCGAACGCGCTACCATTGCGCCAAGCGGTCCTAAACGCAACGCCTTGCGGCCTCCTACAATGGCCGGAGCACTCGAGAATTCAGGCTTTCTCGCTTCTACTGCACGGCAGACGACCCCACCGCTCCTGCGCCCCTTGGGAAGAAAGCGCAAGCGTCCAGCACGCGTGCAAAAACCTTGACCACTGAGCGGATCGAACGCCCAACCTTTCGATCTGGAGTCGAACGCGCTACCATTGCGCCAAGCGGTCCTAACCGCGACGCCTTGCGGCTTCCTACAATGGCCGGAGCACTCGAGAATTCATGCTTTCTCGCTTCTACTGCACGGCAGACGACCCCACCGCTCCTGCGCCCCTTGGGAAGAAAGCGCAAGCGTCCGGCACGCGTGCAAAAATCTTGACCACTGAGCGGATCGAACGCCCAACCTTTCGATCTGGAGTCGAACGCGCTACCATTGCGCCAAGCGGTCCTAACCGCGACGCCTTGCGGCTTCCTACAATCGCCGGAGCACTCGAGAATTCAGGCTTTCTCGCTTCTACTGCACGGCAGACGACCCCACCGCTCTTGCGCCCTTTGGTAAAAATGCGCAAGCGTCCAGCACGCGTGCAAAAATCTTGACCACTGAGCGGATCGAACGCCCAACCTTTCGATCTGGAGTCGAACGCGCTACCATTGCGCCAAGCGGTCCTAAACGCAACGCCTTGCGGCCTCCTACAATGGCCGGAGCACTCGAGAATTCAGGCTTTCTCGCTTCTACTGCACGGCAGACGACCCCACCGCTCCTGCGCCCCTTGGGAAGAAAGCGCAAGCGTCCAGCACGCGTGCAAAAACCTTGACCACTGAGCGGATCGAACGCCCAACCTTTCGATCTGGAGTCGAACGCGCTACCATTGCGCCAAGCGGTCCTAACCGCGACGAATTGCGGCTTCCTACAATCGCCGGAGCACTCGAGAATTCACGCTTTCTCGCTTCTACTGCACGGCAGACGACCCCACCGCTCCTGCGCCCCTTGGGAAGAAAGCGCAAGCGTCCAGCACGCGTGCAAAAATCTTGACCACTGAGCGGATCGAACGCCCAACCTTTCGATCTGGAGTCGAACGCGCTACCATTGCGCCAAGCGGTCCTAACCGCGACGCATTGCGGCTTCCTACAATCGCCGGAGCACTCGAGAATTCACGCTTTCTCGCTTCTACTGCACGGCAGACGACCCCACCGCTCTTGCGCCCCTTGGGAAGAAAGCGCAAGCGTCCAGCACGCGTGCAAAAATCTTGACCACTGAGCGGATCGAACGCCCAACCTTTCGATCTGGAGTCGAACGCGCTACCATTGCGCCAAGCGGTCCTAACCGCGACGCATTGCGGCTTCCTACAATCGCCGGAGCACTCGAGAATTCACGCTTTCTCGCTTCTACTGCACGGCAGACGACCCCACCGCTCTTGCGCCCCTTGGGAAGAAAGCGCAAGCGTCCAGCACGCGTGCAAAAATCTTGACCACTGAGCGGATCGAACGCCCAACCTTTCGATCTGGAGTCGAACGCGCTACCATTGCGCCAAGCGGTCCTAAACGCAACGCCTTGCGGCCTCCTACAATGGCCGGAGCACTCGAGAATTCAGGCTTTCTCGCTTCTACTGCACGGCAGACGACCCCACCGCTCCTGCGCCCCTTGGGAAGAAAGCGCAAGCGTCCAGCACGCGTGCAAAAACCTTGACCACTGAGCGGATCGAACGCCTAACCTTTCGATCTGGAGTCGAACGCGCTACCATTGCGCCAAGCGGTCCTAAACGCGACGCGTTGCGGCCTCCTACAATGGCCGGAGCACTCGAGAATTCAGGCTTTCTCGCTTCTACTGCACGGGAGACGACCCCACCGCTCCTGCGCCCCTTGGGAAGAAAGCGCAAGCGTCCAGCACGCGTGCAAAAATCTTGACCACTGAGCGGATCGAACGCCCAACCTTTCGATCTGGAGTCGAACGCGCTACCATTGCGCCAAGCGGTCCTAACCGCGACGCCTTGCGGCTTCCTACAATCGCCGGAGCACTCGAGAATTCAGGCTTTCTCGCTTCTACTGCACGGCAGACGACCCCACCGCTCTTGCGCCCTTTGGTAAAAATGCGCAAGCGTCCAGCACGCGTGCAAAAATCTTGACCACTGAGCGGATCGAACGCCCAACCTTTCGATCTGGAGTCGAACGCGCTACCATTGCGCCAAGCGGTCCTAAACGCAACGCCTTGCGGCCTCCTACAATGGCCGGAGCACTCGAGAATTCAGGCTTTCTCGCTTCTACTGCACGGCAGACGACCCCACCGCTCCTGCGCCCCTTGGGAAGAAAGCGCAAGCGTCCAGCACGCGTGCAAAAATCTTGACCACTGAGCGGATCGAACGCCCAACCTTTCGATCTGGAGTCGAACGCGCTACCATTGCGCCAAGCGGTCCTAACCGCGACGCATTGCGGCTTCCTACAATCGCCGGAGCACTCGAGAATTCACGCTTTCTCGCTTCTACTGCACGGCAGACGACCCCACCGCTCTTGCGCCCCTTGGGAAGAAAGCGCAAGCGTCCAGCACGCGTGCAAAAATCTTGACCACTGAGCGGATCGAACGCCCAGCCTTTCGATCTGGAGTCGAACGCGCTACCATTGCGCCAAGCGGTCCTAAACGCAACGCCTTGCGGCCTCCTACAATGGCCGGAGCACTCGAGAATTCAGGCTTTCTCGCTTCTACTGCACGGCAGACGACCCCACCGCTCCTGCGCCCCTTGGGAAGAAAGCGCAAGCGTCCAGCACGCGTGCAAAAACCTTGACCACTGAGCGGATCGAACGCCCAACCTTTCGATCTGGAGTCGAACGCGCTACCATTGCGCCAAGCGGTCCTAACCGCGACGCCTTGCGGCTTCCTACAATGGCCGGAGCACTCGAGAATTCATGCTTTCTCGCTTCTACTGCACGGCAGACGACCCCACCGCTCCTGCGCCCCTTGGGAAGAAAGCGCAAGCGTCCGGCACGCGTGCAAAAATCTTGACCACTGAGCGGATCGAACGCCCAACCTTTCGATCTGGAGTCGAACGCGCTACCATTGCGCCAAGCGGTCCTAACCGCGACGCCTTGCGGCTTCCTACAATCGCCGGAGCACTCGAGAATTCAGGCTTTCTCGCTTCTACTGCACGGCAGACGACCCCACCGCTCTTGCGCCCTTTGGTAAAAATGCGCAAGCGTCCAGCACGCGTGCAAAAATCTTGACCACTGAGCGGATCGAACGCCCAACCTTTCGATCTGGAGTCGAACGCGCTACCATTGCGCCAAGCGGTCCTAAACGCAACGCCTTGCGGCCTCCTACAATGGCCGGAGCACTCGAGAATTCAGGCTTTCTCGCTTCTACTGCACGGCAGACGACCCCACCGCTCTTGCGCCCCTTGGTAAAAATGCGCAAGCGTCCAGCACGCGTGCAAAAACCTTGACCACTGAGCGGATCGAACGCCCAACCTTTCGATCTGGAGTCGAACGCGCTACCATTGCGCCAAGCGGTCCTAAACGCGACGCGTTGCGGCCCCCTACAATGGCCGGAGCACTCGAGAATTCAGGCTTTCTCGCTTCTACTGCACGGGAGACGACCCCACCGCTCCTGCGCCCCTTGGGAAGAAAGCGCAAGCGTCCAGCACGCGTGCAAAAATCTTGACCACTGAGCGGATCGAACGCCGAACCTTTCGATCTGGAGTCGAACGCGCTACCATTGCGCCAAGCGGTCCTAACCGCGACGCCTTGCGGCTTCCTACAATGGCCGGAGCACTCGAGAATTCATGCTTTCTCGCTTCTACTGCACGGCAGACGACCCCACCGCTCCTGCGCCCCTTGGGAAGAAAGCGCAAGCGTCCGGCACGCGTGCAAAAATCTTGACCACTGAGCGGATCGAACGCCCAACCTTTCGATCTGGAGTCGAACGCGCTACCATTGCGCCAAGCGGTCCTAACCGCGACGCCTTGCGGCTTCCTACAATCGCCGGAGCACTCGAGAATTCAGGCTTTCTCGATTCTACTGCACGGCAGACGACCCCACCGCTCTTGCGCCCTTTGGTAAAAATGCGCAAGCGTCCAGCACGCGTGCAAAAATCTTGACCACTGAGCGGATCGAACGCCCAACCTTTCGATCTGGAGTCGAACGCGCTACCATTGCGCCAAGCGGTCCTAAACGCAACGCCTTGCGGCCTCCTACAATGGCCGGAGCACTCGAGAATTCAGGCTTTCTCGCTTCTACTGCACGGCAGACGACCCCACCGCTCTTGCGCCCCTTGGTAAAAATGCGCAAGCGTCCAGCACGCGTGCAAAAACCTTGACCACTGAGCGGATCGAACGCCCAACCTTTCGATCTGGAGTCGAACGCGCTACCATTGCGCCAAGCGGTCCTAAACGCGACGCGTTGCGGCCCCCTACAATGGCCGGAGCACTCGAGAATTCAGGCTTTCTCGCTTCTACTGCACGGGAGACGACCCCACCGCTCCTGCGCCCCTTGGGAAGAAAGCGCAAGCGTCCAGCACGCGTGCAAAAATCTTGACCACTGAGCGGATCGAACGCCCAACCTTTCGATCTGGAGTCGAACGCGCTACCATTGCGCCAAGCGGTCCTAACCGCGACGCCTTGCGGCTTCCTACAATGGCCGGAGCACTCGAGAATTCATGCTTTCTCGCTTCTACTGCACGGCAGACGACCCCACCGCTCCTGCGCCCCTTGGGAAGAAAGCGCAAGCGTCCGGCACGCGTGCAAAAATCTTGACCACTGAGCGGATCGAACGCCCAACCTTTCGATCTGGAGTCGAACGCGCTACCATTGCGCCAAGCGGTCCTAAACGCGTCGCGTTGCGGCCTCCTACAATGGCCGGAGCTCTCGAGAATTCAGGCTTTCTCGCTTCTACTGCACGGCAGACGACCCCACCGTTACTGCGCCCCTTGGGAAGAAAGCGCAAGCGTCCAGCACGCGTGCAAAAATCTTGACCACTGAGCGGATCGAACGCCCAACCTTTCGATCTGGAGTCGAACGCGCTACCATTGCGCCAAGCGGTCCTAAACGCGACGCGTTGCGGCCTCCTACAATGGCCGGAGCACTCGAGAATTCAGGCTTTCTCGCTTCTACTGCACGGCAGACGACCCCACCGCTCCTGCGCCCCTTGGGAAGAAAGCGCAAGCGTCCAGCACGCGTGCAAAAATCTTGACCACTGAGCGGATCGAACGCCCAACCTTTCGATCTGGAGTCGAACGCGCTACCATTGCGCCAAGCGGTCCTAAACGCGTCGCGTTGCGGCCTCCTACAATGGCCGGAGCTCTCGAGAATTCAGGCTTTCTCGCTTCTACTGCACGGCAGACGACCCCACCGTTACTGCGCCCCTTGGGAAGAAAGCGCAAGCGTCCAGCACGCGTGCAAAAATCTTGACCACTGAGCGGATCGAACGCCCAACCTTTCGATCTGGAGTCGAACGCGCTACCATTGCGCCAAGCGGTCCTAAACGCAACGCGTCGCGGCCTCCTACAATCGCCGGAGCACTCGAGAATTCACGCTTTCTCGCTTCTACTGCACGGCAGACGACCCCACCGCTCTTGCGCCCCTTGGGAAGAAAGCGCAAGCGTCCAGCACGCGTGCAAAAATCTTGACCACTGAGCGGATCGAACGCCCAACCTTTCGATCTGGAGTCGAACGCGCTACCATTGCGCCAAGCGGTCCTAAACGCAACGCCTTGCGGCCTCCTACAATGGCCGGAGCACTCGAGAATTCAGGCTTTCTCGCTTCTACTGCACGGGAGACGACCCCACCGCTCCTGCGCCCCTTGGGAAGAAAGCGCAAGCGTCCAGCACGCGTGCAAAAATCTTGACCACTGAGCGGATCGAACGCCCAACCTTTCGATCTGGAGTCGAACGCGCTACCATTGCGCCAAGCGGTCCTAAACGCGTCGCGTTGCGGCCTCCTACAATGGCCGGAGCACTCGAGAATTCAGGCTTTCTCGCTTCTACTGCACGGCAGACGACCCCACCGCTCCTGCGCCCCTTGGGAAGAAAGCGCAAGCGTCCAGCACGCGTGCAAAAATCTTGACCACTGAGCGGATCGAACGCCCAACCTTTCGATCTGGAGTCGAACGCGCTACCATTGCGCCAGGCGGTCCTAAACGCGTCGCGTTGCGGCCTCCTACAATGGCCGGAGCACTCGAGAATTCAGGCTTTCTCGCTTCTACTGCACGGCAGACGACCCCACCGTTACTGCGCCCCTTGGGAAGAAAGCGCAAGCGTCCAGCACGCGTGCAAAAATCTTGACCACTGAGCGGATCGAACGCCCAACCTTTCGATCTGGAGTCGAACGCGCTACCATTGCGCCAAGCGGTCCTAAACGCGACGCGTTGCGGCCTCCTACAATGGCCGGAGCACTCGAGAATTCAGGCTTTCTCGCTTCTACTGCACGGCAGACGACCCCACCGCTCCTGCGCCCCTTGGGAAGAAAGCGCAAGCGTCCAGCACGCGTGCAAAAATCTTGACCACTGAGCGGATCGAACGCCCAACCTTTCGATCTGGAGTCGAACGCGCTACCATTGCGCCAAGCGGTCCTAAACGTAACGCGTCGCGGCCTCCTACAATGGCCGGAGCTCTCGAGAATTCAGGCTTTCTCGCTTCTACTGCACGGCAGACGACCCCACCGCTCCTGCGCCCCTTGGGAAGAAAGCGCAAGCGTCCAGCACGCGTGCAAAAATCTTGACCACTGAGCGGATCGAACGCCCAACCTTTCGATCTGGAGTCGAACGCGCTACCATTGCGCCAGGCGGTCCTAAACGCGTCGCGTTGCGGCCTCCTACAATGGCCGGAGCTCTCGAGAATTCAGGCTTTCTCGCTTCTACTGCACGGCAGACGACCCCACCGCTCCTGCGCCCCTTGGGAAGAAAGCGCAAGCGTCCAGCACGCGTGCAAAAATCTTGACCACTGAGCGGATCGAACGCCCAACCTTTCGATCTGGAGTCGAACGCGCTACCATTGCGCCAAGCGGTCCTAAACGCAACGCGTCGCGGCCTCCTACAATGGCCGGAGCTCTCGAGAATTCAGGCTTTCTCGCTTCTACTGCACGGCAGACGACCCCACCGCTCCTGCGCCCCTTGGGAAGAAAGCGCAAGCGTCCAGCACGCGTGCAAAAATCTTGACCACTGAGCGGATCGAACGCCCAACCTTTCGATCTGGAGTCGAACGCGCTACCATTGCGCCAAGCGGTCCTAAACGCAACGTGTTGCGGCCTCCTACAATGGCCGGAGCTCTCGAGAATTCAGGCTTTCTCGCTTCTACTGCACGGCAGACGACCCCACCGCTCCTGCGCCCCTTGGGAAGAAAGCGCAAGCGTCCAGCACGCGTGCAAAAATCTTGACCACTGAGCGGATCGAACGCCCAACCTTTCGATCTGGAGTCGAACGCGCTACCATTGCGCCAAGCGGTCCTAAACGCGTCGCGTTGCGGCCTCCTACAATGGCCGGAGCACTCGAGAATTCAGGCTTTCTCGCTTCTACTGCACGGCAGACGACCCCACCGCTCCTGCGCCCCTTGGGAAGAAAGCGCAAGCGTCCAGCACGCGTGCAAAAATCTTGACCACTGAGCGGATCGAACGCCCAACCTTTCGATCTGGAGTCGAACGCGCTACCATTGCGCCAAGCGGTCCTAAACGCGACGCGTTGCGGCCTCCTACAATGGCCGGAGCACTCGAGAATTCAGGCTTTCTCGCTTCTACTGCACGGCAGACGACCCCACCGCTCCTGCGCCCCTTGGGAAGAAAGCGCAAGCGTCCAGCACGCGTGCAAAAATCTTGACCACTGAGCGGATCGAACGCCCAACCTTTCGATCTGGAGTCGAACGCGCTACCATTGCGCCAAGCGGTCCTAAACGTAACGCGTCGCGGCCTCCTACAATGGCCGGAGCTCTCGAGAATTCAGGCTTTCTCGCTTCTACTGCACGGCAGACGACCCCACCGCTCCTGCGCCCCTTGGGAAGAAAGCGCAAGCGTCCAGCACGCGTGCAAAAATCTTGACCACTGAGCGGATCGAACGCCCAACCTTTCGATCTGGAGTCGAACGCGCTACCATTGCGCCAGGCGGTCCTAAACGCGTCGCGTTGCGGCCTCCTACAATGGCCGGAGCTCTCGAGAATTCAGGCTTTCTCGCTTCTACTGCACGGCAGACGACCCCACCGCTCCTGCGCCCCTTGGGAAGAAAGCGCAAGCGTCCAGCACGCGTGCAAAAATCTTGACCACTGAGCGGATCGAACGCCCAACCTTTCGATCTGGAGTCGAACGCGCTACCATTGCGCCAAGCGGTCCTAAACGCAACGCGTCGCGGCCTCCTACAATGGCCGGAGCTCTCGAGAATTCAGGCTTTCTCGCTTCTACTGCACGGCAGACGACCCCACCGCTCCTGCGCCCCTTGGGAAGAAAGCGCAAGCGTCCAGCACGCGTGCAAAAATCTTGACCACTGAGCGGATCGAACGCCCAACCTTTCGATCTGGAGTCGAACGCGCTACCATTGCGCCAAGCGGTCCTAAACGCAACGTGTTGCGGCCTCCTACAATGGCCGGAGCTCTCGAGAATTCAGGCTTTCTCGCTTCTACTGCACGGCAGACGACCCCACCGCTCCTGCGCCCCTTGGGAAGAAAGCGCAAGCGTCCAGCACGCGTGCAAAAATCTTGACCACTGAGCGGATCGAACGCCCAACCTTTCGATCTGGAGTCGAACGCGCTACCATTGCGCCAAGCGGTCCTAAACGCGTCGCGTTGCGGCCTCCTACAATGGCCGGAGCACTCGAGAATTCAGGCTTTCTCGCTTCTACTGCACGGCAGACGACCCCACCGCTCCTGCGCCCCTTGGGAAGAAAGCGCAAGCGTCCAGCACGCGTGCAAAAATCTTGACCACTGAGCGGATCGAACGCCCAACCTTTCGATCTGGAGTCGAACGCGCTACCATTGCGCCAAGCGGTCCTAAACGCGACGCGTTGCGGCCTCCTACAATGGCCGGAGCACTCGAGAATTCAGGCTTTCTCGCTTCTACTGCACGGCAGACGACCCCACCGCTCCTGCGCCCCTTGGGAAGAAAGCGCAAGCGTCCAGCACGCGTGCAAAAATCTTGACCACTGAGCGGATCGAACGCCCAACCTTTCGATCTGGAGTCGAACGCGCTACCATTGCGCCAAGCGGTCCTAAACGTAACGCGTCGCGGCCTCCTACAATGGCCGGAGCTCTCGAGAATTCAGGCTTTCTCGCTTCTACTGCACGGCAGACGACCCCACCGCTCCTGCGCCCCTTGGGAAGAAAGCGCAAGCGTCCAGCACGCGTGCAAAAATCTTGACCACTGAGCGGATCGAACGCCCAACCTTTCGATCTGGAGTCGAACGCGCTACCATTGCGCCAGGCGGTCCTAAACGCGTCGCGTTGCGGCCTCCTACAATGGCCGGAGCACTCGAGAATTCAGGCTTTCTCGCTTCTACTGCACGGCAGACGACCCCACCGTTACTGCGCCCCTTGGGAAGAAAGCGCAAGCGTCCAGCACGCGTGCAAAAATCTTGACCACTGAGCGGATCGAACGCCCAACCTTTCGATCTGGAGTCGAACGCGCTACCATTGCGCCAAGCGGTCCTAAACGCGACGCGTTGCGGCCTCCTACAATGGCCGGAGCACTCGAGAATTCAGGCTTTCTCGCTTCTACTGCACGGCAGACGACCCCACCGCTCCTGCGCCCCTTGGGAAGAAAGCGCAAGCGTCCAGCACGCGTGCAAAAATCTTGACCACTGAGCGGATCGAACGCCCAACCTTTCGATCTGGAGTCGAACGCGCTACCATTGCGCCAAGCGGTCCTAAACGTAACGCGTCGCGGCCTCCTACAATGGCCGGAGCTCTCGAGAATTCAGGCTTTCTCGCTTCTACTGCACGGCAGACGACCCCACCGCTCCTGCGCCCCTTGGGAAGAAAGCGCAAGCGTCCAGCACGCGTGCAAAAATCTTGACCACTGAGCGGATCGAACGCCCAACCTTTCGATCTGGAGTCGAACGCGCTACCATTGCGCCAAGCGGTCCTAAACGCAACGTGTTGCGGCCTCCTACAATGGCCGGAGCTCTCGAGAATTCAGGCTTTCTCGCTTCTACTGCACGGCAGACGACCCCACCGCTCCTGCGCCCCTTGGGAAGAAAGCGCAAGCGTCCAGCACGCGTGCAAAAATCTTGACCACTGAGCGGATCGAACGCCCAACCTTTCGATCTGGAGTCGAACGCGCTACCATTGCGCCAAGCGGTCCTAAACGCGTCGCGTTGCGGCCTCCTACAATGGCCGGAGCACTCGAGAATTCAGGCTTTCTCGCTTCTACTGCACGGCAGACGACCCCACCGCTCCTGCGCCCCTTGGGAAGAAAGCGCAAGCGTCCAGCACGCGTGCAAAAATCTTGACCACTGAGCGGATCGAACGCCCAACCTTTCGATCTGGAGTCGAACGCGCTACCATTGCGCCAGGCGGTCCTAAACGCGTCGCGTTGCGGCCTCCTACAATGGCCGGAGCACTCGAGAATTCAGGCTTTCTCGCTTCTACTGCACGGCAGACGACCCCACCGCTCCTGCGCCCCTTGGGAAGAAAGCGCAAGCGTCCAGCACGCGTGCAAAAATCTTGACCACAGAGCGGATCGAACGCCCAACCTTTCGATCTGGAGTCGAACGCGCTACCATTGCGCCAAGCGGTCCTAAACGCGACGCGTTGCGGCCTCCTACAATGGCCAGAGCACTCGAGAATTCAGGCTTTCTCGCTTCTACTGCACGGCAGACGACCCCACCGCTCCTGCGCCCCTTGGGAAGAAAGCGCAAGCGTCCAGCACGCGTGCAAAAATCTTGACCACTGAGCGGATCGAACGCCCAACCTTTCGATCTGGAGTCGAACGCGCTACCATTGCGCCAAGCGGTCCTAAACGCGACGCGTTGCGGCCTCCTACAATGGCCAGAGCACTCGAGAATTCAGGCTTTCTCGCTTCTACTGCACGGCAGACGACCCCACCGCTCCTGCGCCCCTTGGGAAGAAAGCGCAAGCGTCCAGCACGCGTGCAAAAATCTTGACCACTGAGCGGATCGAACGCCCAACCTTTCGATCTGGAGTCGAACGCGCTACCATTGCGCCAGGCGGTCCTAAACGCGTCGCGTTGCGGCCTCCTACAATGGCCGGAGCACTCGAGAATTCAGGCTTTCTCGCTTCTACTGCACGGCAGACGACCCCACCGTTACTGCGCCCCTTGGGAAGAAAGCGCAAGCGTCCAGCACGCGTGCAAAAATCTTGACCACTGAGCGGATCGAACGCCTAACCTTTCGATCTGGAGTCGAACGCGCTACCATTGCGCCATGCGGTCCTAAACGCGACGCGTTGCGGCCTCCTACAATGGCCGGAGCACTCGAGAATTCAGGCTTTCTCGCTTCTACTGCACGGCAGACGACCCCACCGCTCCTGCGCCCCTTGGGAAGAAAGCGCAAGCGTCCAGCACGCGTGCAAAAATCTTGACCACTGAGCGGATCGAACGCCCAACCTTTCGATCTGGAGTCGAACGCGCTACCATTGCGCCAAGCGGTCCTAAACGTAACGCGTCGCGGCCTCCTACAATGGCCGGAGCTCTCGAGAATTCAGGCTTTCTCGCTTCTACTGCACGGCAGACGACCCCACCGCTCCTGCGCCCCTTGGGAAGAAAGCGCAAGCGTCCAGCACGCGTGCAAAAATCTTGACCACTGAGCGGATCGAACGCCCAACCTTTCGATCTGGAGTCGAACGCGCTACCATTGCGCCAAGCGGTCCTAAACGCGACGCGTTGCGGCCTCCTACAATGGCCAGAGCACTCGAGAATTCAGGCTTTCTCGCTTCTACTGCACGGCAGACGACCCCACCGCTCCTGCGCCCCTTGGGAAGAAAGCGCGAGCGTCCAGCACGCGTGCAAAAATCTTGACCACTGAGCGGATCGAACGCCTAACCTTTCGATCTGGAGTCGAACGCGCTACCATTGCGCCAAGCGGTCCTAAACGCAACGCGTCGCGGCCTCCTACAATGGCCGGAGCTCTCGAGAATTCAGGCTTTCTCGCTTCTACTGCACGGCAGACGACCCCACCGCTCCTGCGCCCCTTGGGAAGAAAGCGCAAGCGTCCAGCACGCGTGCAAAAATCTTGACCACTGAGCGGATCGAACGCCCAACCTTTCGATCTGGAGTCGAACGCGCTACCATTGCGCCAAGCGGTCCTAAACGCGACGCGTTGCGGCCTCCTACAATGGCCAGAGCACTCGAGAATTCAGGCTTTCTCGCTTCTACTGCACGGCAGACGACCCCACCGCTCCTGCGCCCCTTGGGAAGAAAGCGCGAGCGTCCAGCACGCGTGCAAAAATCTTGACCACTGAGCGGATCGAACGCCTAACCTTTCGATCTGGAGTCGAACGCGCTACCATTGCGCCATGCGGTCCTAAACGCGACGCGTTGCGGCCTCCTACAATGGCCGGAGCACTCGAGAATTCAGGCTTTCTCGCTTCTACTGCACGGCAGACGACCCCACCGCTCCTGCGCCCCTTGGGAAGAAAGCGCAAGCGTCCAGCACGCGTGCAAAAATCTTGACCACTGAGCGGATCGAACGCCCAACCTTTCGATCTGGAGTCGAACGCGCTACCATTGCGCCAAGCGGTCCTAAACGTAACGCGTCGCGGCCTCCTACAATGGCCGGAGCTCTCGAGAATTCAGGCTTTCTCGCTTCTACTGCACGGCAGACGACCCCACCGCTCCTGCGCCCCTTGGGAAGAAAGCGCGAGCGTCCAGCACGCGTGCAAAAATCTTGACCACTGAGCGGATCGAACGCCCAACCTTTCGATCTGGAGTCGAACGCGCTACCATTGCGCCAAGCGGTCCTAAACGCAACGCGTCGCGGCCTCCTACAATGGCCGGAGCTCTCGAGAATTCAGGCTTTCTCGCTTCTACTGCACGGCAGACGACCCCACCGCTCCTGCGCCCCTTGGGAAGAAAGCGCAAGCGTCCAGCACGCGTGCAAAAATCTTGACCACTGAGCGGATCGAACGCCCAACCTTTCGATCTGGAGTCGAACGCGCTACCATTGCGCCAAGCGGTCCTAAACGCGACGCGTTGCGGCCTCCTACAATGGCCAGAGCACTCGAGAATTCAGGCTTTCTCGCTTCTACTGCACGGCAGACGACCCCACCGCTCCTGCGCCCCTTGGGAAGAAAGCGCAAGCGTCCAGCACGCGTGCAAAAATCTTGACCACTGAGCGGATCGAACGCCCAACCTTTCGATCTGGAGTCGAACGCGCTACCATTGCGCCAAGCGGTCCTAAACGCGACGCGTTGCGGCCTCCTACAATGGCCAGAGCACTCGAGAATTCAGGCTTTCTCGCTTCTACTGCACGGCAGACGACCCCACCGCTCCTGCGCCCCTTGGGAAGAAAGCGCAAGCGTCCAGCACGCGTGCAAAAATCTTGACCACTGAGCGGATCGAACGCCCAACCTTTCGATCTGGAGTCGAACGCGCTACCATTGCGCCAAGCGGTCCTAAACGCGACGCGTTGCGGCCTCCTACAATGGCCAGAGCACTCGAGAATTCAGGCTTTCTCGCTTCTAATGCACGGCAGACGACCCCACCGCTCCTGCGCCCCTTGGGAAGAAAGCGCGAGCGTCCAGCACGCGTGCAAAAATCTTGACCACTGAGCGGATCGAACGCCCAACCTTTCGATCTGGAGTCGAACGCGCTACCATTGCGCCAAGCGGTCCTAAACGCGACGCGTTGCGGCCTCCTACAATGGCCAGAGCACTCGAGAATTCAGGCTTTCTCGCTTCTAATGCACGGCAGACGACCCCACCGCTCCTGCGCCCCTTGGGAAGAAAGCGCGAGCGTCCAGCACGCGTGCAAAAATCTTGACCACTGAGCGGATCGAACGCCCAACCTTTCGATCTGGAGTCGAACGCGCTACCATTGCGCCAAGCGGTCCTAAACGCGTCGCGTTGCGGCCTCCTACAATGGCCGGAGCACTCGAGAATTCAGGCTTTCTCGCTTCTACTGCACGGCAGACGACCCCACCGCTCATGCGCCCCTTGGGAAGAAAGCGCAAGCGTCCAGCACGCGTGCAAAAATCTTGACCACTGAGCGGATCGAACGCCCAACCTTTCGATCTGGAGTCGAACGCGCTACCATTGCGCCAAGCGGTCCTAAACGCAACGCGTTGCGGCCTCCTACAATGGCCGGAGCACTCGAGAATTCAGGCTTTCTCGCTTCTACTGCACGGCAGACGACCCCACCGCTCATGCGCCCCTTGGGAAGAAAGCGCAAGCGTCCAGCACGCGTGCAAAAATCTTGACCACTGAGCGGATCGAACGCCCAACCTTTCGATCTGGAGTCGAACGCGCTACCATTGCGCCAAGCGGTCCTAAACGCAACGCGTTGCGGCCTCCTACAATGGCCGGAGCACTCGAGAATTCAGGCTTTCTCGCTTCTACTGCACGGCAGACGACCCCACCGCTCCTGCGCCCCTTGGGAAGAAAGCGCAAGCGTCCAGCACGCGTGCAAAAATCTTGACCACTGAGCGGATCGAACGCCCAACCTTTCGATCTGGAGTCGAACGCGCTACCATTGCGCCAAGCGGTCCTAAACGCAACGCGTTGCGGCCTCCTACAATGGCCGGAGCACTCGAGAATTCAGGCTTTCTCGCTTCTACTGCACGGCAGACGACCCCACCGCTCCTGCGCCCCTTGGGAAGAAAGCGCAAGCGTCCAGCACGCGTGCAAAAATCTTGACCACTGAGCGGATCGAACGCCCAACCTTTCGATCTGGAGTCGAACGCGCTACCATTGCGCCAAGCGGTCCTAAACGCGACGCGTTGCGGCCTCCTACAATGGCCAGAGCACTCGAGAATTCAGGCTTTCTCGCTTCTACTGCACGGCAGACGACCCCACCGCTCCTGCGCCCCTTGGGAAGAAAGCGCAAGCGTCCAGCACGCGTGCAAAAATCTTGACCACTGAGCGGATCGAACGCCCAACCTTTCGATCTGGAGTCGAACGCGCTACCATTGCGCCAAGCGGTCCTAAACGCGACGCGTTGCGGCCTCCTACAATGGCCAGAGCACTCGAGAATTCAGGCTTTCTCGCTTCTAATGCACGGCAGACGACCCCACCGCTCCTGCGCCCCTTGGGAAGAAAGCGCGAGCGTCCAGCACGCGTGCAAAAATCTTGACCACTGAGCGGATCGAACGCCCAACCTTTCGATCTGGAGTCGAACGCGCTACCATTGCGCCAAGCGGTCCTAAACGCGTCGCGTTGCGGCCTCCTACAATGGCCGGAGCACTCGAGAATTCAGGCTTTCTCGCTTCTACTGCACGGCAGACGACCCCACCGTTACTGCGCCCCTTGGGAAGAAAGCGCAAGCGTCCAGCACGCGTGCAAAAATCTTGACCACTGAGCGGATCGAACGCCTAACCTTTCGATCTGGAGTCGAACGCGCTACCATTGCGCCATGCGGTCCTAAACGCGACGCGTTGCGGCCTCCTACAATGGCCGGAGCACTCGAGAATTCAGGCTTTCTCGCTTCTACTGCACGGCAGACGACCCCATCGCTCCTGCGCCCCTTGGGAAGAAAGCGCAAGCGTCCAGCACGCGTGCAAAAATCTTGACCACTGAGCGGATCGAACGCCCAACCTTTCGATCTGGAGTCGAACGCGCTACCATTGCGCCAAGCGGTCCTAAACGTAACGCGTCGCGGCCTCCTACAATGGCCGGAGCTCTCGAGAATTCAGGCTTTCTCGCTTCTACTGCACGGCAGACGACCCCACCGCTCCTGCGCCCCTTGGGAAGAAAGCGCAAGCGTCCAGCACGCGTGCAAAAATCTTGACCACTGAGCGGATCGAACGCCCAACCTTTCGATCTGGAGTCGAACGCGCTACCATTGCGCCAAGCGGTCCTAAACGCGACGCGTTGCGGCCTCCTACAATGGCCAGAGCACTCGAGAATTCAGGCTTTCTCGCTTCTACTGCACGGCAGACGACCCCACCGCTCCTGCGCCCCTTGGGAAGAAAGCGCGAGCGTCCAGCACGCGTGCAAAAATCTTGACCACTGAGCGGATCGAACGCCCAACCTTTCGATCTGGAGTCGAACGCGCTACCATTGCGCCAAGCGGTCCTAAACGCAACGCGTCGCGGCCTCCTACAATGGCCGGAGCTCTCGAGAATTCAGGCTTTCTCGCTTCTACTGCACGGCAGACGACCCCACCGCTCCTGCGCCCCTTGGGAAGAAAGCGCAAGCGTCCAGCACGCGTGCAAAAATCTTGACCACTGAGCGGATCGAACGCCCAACCTTTCGATCTGGAGTCGAACGCGCTACCATTGCGCCAAGCGGTCCTAAACGCGACGCGTTGCGGCCTCCTACAATGGCCAGAGCACTCGAGAATTCAGGCTTTCTCGCTTCTACTGCACGGCAGACGACCCCACCGCTCCTGCGCCCCTTGGGAAGAAAGCGCAAGCGTCCAGCACGCGTGCAAAAATCTTGACCACTGAGCGGATCGAACGCCCAACCTTTCGATCTGGAGTCGAACGCGCTACCATTGCGCCAAGCGGTCCTAAACGCGACGCGTTGCGGCCTCCTACAATGGCCAGAGCACTCGAGAATTCAGGCTTTCTCGCTTCTAATGCACGGCAGACGACCCCACCGCTCCTGCGCCCCTTGGGAAGAAAGCGCGAGCGTCCAGCACGCGTGCAAAAATCTTGACCACTGAGCGGATCGAACGCCCAACCTTTCGATCTGGAGTCGAACGCGCTACCATTGCGCCAAGCGGTCCTAAACGCGACGCGTTGCGGCCTCCTACAATGGCCAGAGCACTCGAGAATTCAGGCTTTCTCGCTTCTAATGCACGGCAGACGACCCCACCGCTCCTGCGCCCCTTGGGAAGAAAGCGCGAGCGTCCAGCACGCGTGCAAAAATCTTGACCACTGAGCGGATCGAACGCCCAACCTTTCGATCTGGAGTCGAACGCGCTACCATTGCGCCAAGCGGTCCTAAACGCGTCGCGTTGCGGCCTCCTACAATGGCCGGAGCACTCGAGAATTCAGGCTTTCTCGCTTCTACTGCACGGCAGACGACCCCACCGCTCATGCGCCCCTTGGGAAGAAAGCGCAAGCGTCCAGCACGCGTGCAAAAATCTTGACCACTGAGCGGATCGAACGCCCAACCTTTCGATCTGGAGTCGAACGCGCTACCATTGCGCCAAGCGGTCCTAAACGCAACGCGTTGCGGCCTCCTACAATGGCCGGAGCACTCGAGAATTCAGGCTTTCTCGCTTCTACTGCACGGCAGACGACCCCACCGCTCATGCGCCCCTTGGGAAGAAAGCGCAAGCGTCCAGCACGCGTGCAAAAATCTTGACCACTGAGCGGATCGAACGCCCAACCTTTCGATCTGGAGTCGAACGCGCTACCATTGCGCCAAGCGGTCCTAAACGCAACGCGTTGCGGCCTCCTACAATGGCCGGAGCACTCGAGAATTCAGGCTTTCTCGCTTCTACTGCACGGCAGACGACCCCACCGCTCCTGCGCCCCTTGGGAAGAAAGCGCAAGCGTCCAGCACGCGTGCAAAAATCTTGACCACTGAGCGGATCGAACGCCCAACCTTTCGATCTGGAGTCGAACGCGCTACCATTGCGCCAAGCGGTCCTAAACGCAACGCGTTGCGGCCTCCTACAATGGCCGGAGCACTCGAGAATTCAGGCTTTCTCGCTTCTACTGCACGGCAGACGACCCCACCGCTCCTGCGCCCCTTGGGAAGAAAGCGCAAGCGTCCAGCACGCGTGCAAAAATCTTGACCACTGAGCGGATCGAACGCCCAACCTTTCGATCTGGAGTCGAACGCGCTACCATTGCGCCAAGCGGTCCTAAACGCAACGCGTTGCGGCCTCCTACAATGGCCGGAGCACTCGAGAATTCAGGCTTTCTCGCTTCTACTGCACGGCAGACGACCCCACCGCTCCTGCGCCCCTTGGGAAGAAAGCGCAAGCGTCCAGCACGCGTGCAAAAATCTTGACCACTGAGCGGATCGAACACCCAACCTTTCGATCTGGAGTCGAACGCGCTACCATTGCGCCAAGCGGTCCTCTAACGCGTTTGCAAATGTTTGCGAATTGATCTTTCTCGTCAGGCACCATTCCTTGAGTTTGCTTGGACTGTAGTTTTCTATGTACATGTTCCTCTTCATCTACATTTCATTTAGTCGACCATGTTTGCGAGCCTTGTGTTGTACATAAAGAATACCAAAGAGGAGAGACGTTCTCTGATGATGGAATCCAATGTTCACTTATGAAGAAGCAGCATGAAAACAGCTGCTCTTTCGACCTCTCCTTATGAAATAACTAGCATTGATATTCCTACCGAGTGCACTTTTTTAGACAGCCATCAATTCGTAATCAAGCGTGTCTTGGGAAGGCTGGAACGTGTGGCTAAGCGAATGAAACACCGCAAATTGCGTTTCCATAGAGAACATTTTCTTCGTGTTTGATATATATCCTTATCGTAATTTTGATTGGAGTCTGTTGCTGATCTAGGGGCTATGTACTTCCAGCTTTTTCCTTCGCGGGTGTAGCGTTTCACAGCTGCAAATCTTGCATTACTTATTGCAGTGACTACCTTAGCACCGTCACGTATATTGCCATGTAGGCTGTATTCGTCATTTTAGTCACTTTTTCCCTTTAGAACGTTGCAGTCTGTTTTTTTGGATCTAATATTGAGGGGGGGGGCAGTATAACATCGGCATCACTTTCGTTTTGTTGTGCAGCTTAATTTACAAGTAAATTTTTCCAATTGATCCTAGATAGAAAGTATCAGATGTGTGGCTGAATTGAACATGAGTTTGTCTTTTTTATCGAAATGTTTAAACAAAAAGAGATAATTGCTTTTCGTCAAACTTTTTTGCATAGTGTCATATGTCATTTTAAAGAGGATTTTTCTTTCTTTAAAAATTTATTTTTGTTATTTGGTCATTCGGAATCTTGTTAATTTGAAGGTTATCAAAACGGATTGAAATACAATTGAAGCAGCTGTTGGTAATAATCGTTTCAAAACTATGAAAATTATTAAAAATCAAGGTGAGCAGATGTTTGACACATATTCTATACGACAAATCACCTTTCTTTGAATGATATATAACCTTGTAAAAAACTCAAATCTAATCAGTAGGAAGGAGTTGTCGGGAAAGGCATTATTTCTGACTACCTCTTTATTGACCTAAAATTTAACCAAAGTTTATATGCGAAAGAAGGAAATCACTATGTCATATGTACATATAAACTCATTTCTTCTGTGATGTATTAGGTTGTTGCACATGAAAATGCCGAATTTGCTACCTCAATTTCTGGCCGGCTTTTCAGGGCTACGGACGTTCCCATTTCAGGAAGTGTGTATGGTTTCTGAAAGGACAGAATATCTTCTTTCTTACCATCTAGAGATCTTGTGACAATATTGTCTTCTTTGGCCCGTGTAGCGCAGCCGGAGGAGGCGCCGGCTCTCGCCTGCACCCGATACCAAGTTCCTGGTTCGGATCTCCCGCCCAGGCCAACCAAGCCTTCCATCCCTCGGGGGTCGGTGAATTGGTACCAGACTTGTCTGGGAAGGATAGAGCGCTGACTTGTTCATCGGCTCGCCACCGCAAGTCATTGTATGGCCAAATACGCATTCATGTCGCCTCTACGACATCCCGTAGAAGTAGAATGCGTGGCGCATCCCAAAAGTGATTGAGTAACGCCGTCCTTTGTCCTTTATCCTTTGTTGCATTCTGACGAGTTTTTTTTGGCTTATATTTATTTATTTATTTATTTATAACTGCACCTTAAGTGCACTCAAACTAGGAGATAACGAACAAGTAATCTTTTACAACTGCAACAATCTAACGCGGAACAACAATGAGAAACGTAGTATCACTATGCGCTGCATTCTGTAATTTTTCAGTGTTGTCCGGCCATTCAAAAGCTCAAGTACAAGGAGCCTGAACCAATGGGTAGTCGTAGCGTGAGAATATAGTATAGCGTGAAAGTATAGTAATAAGTAATTTAATCACTGACGACTGACAGTTTTTGACGTCGTTTTTACAGTGTGAGTCAACGTTTCAGATGCTCCACTTAAATGAAAGGAAAGTGGACACAGCTTATCATCAACGCTGCATTTGTGGAGGATTTCGCCAAGGAACGCAGAATTCGCCACTGGTTCGAAAGGTTTTGATCTGGAGATGAAGGTTTCGAAGATGAAGACCGAGGTAGGCCGCCATCACTCCTTAACGACGACCAACTTAGAGCCATGGAAGCTGATCCTCGTCAGACTATGAGGGACGGCAGCGCTATCAGTCGCCACTTGAATGCGATCGGAAAACTGAAGAAATTGGATAAACGGCTCCAGCACGAACTGACCGCCAGGCAATGCTAAGTCGCCCCGACTCATGTGTTTCGTTAAAGTCGAGCTATCTGAGGGAGCCTTTTTGGACAGGATCGTGACATACGACGAAAAGCGGATCCTTTGAGACAGTCATCGTCGCTCTGCACAATGGCTGGACAAGATTTTAGAAAGGGCAAACTGTAAGTTGCTGCTAGTGCCTAAGATAGTTTCAAAGAGTGCTAAAAGGTGGTGTAGATATGGAGTATCTGGCACATCCTTAAAACGAAGTGATTCCTAGAGACATTTGTCCTTTTCTCCACTGATCGACTGGTTTTTTTTCTGGATCGTACATTATACTAGAAGGAATTTTGATGAAAACGCCACAAATATGTAGAAATGAGCAAGGCAGTGTTCAGCATTTTAAAACGCGCTATGAGCAATTAGACAGTTTAGTCTAATTATAGCATCGAGAACTCTGAGGAGGCACCGACCTGGCATTGCAAGCGTATCTCGACTGACAGTGGCAAAAACAAAAGACGATTTTTTAAAAAGTTGTCCTTATATTCAACTAAGTAATCATAAGCTTACCACATTTTGTTGTTCGTTATCCGGCGAAGAAACTCCGGATAACGAACAACAAAACGGATAGACCAAAACCCACCGGAAACCACATAACGTATAACAGATAACGGTTAATCCGCTCATCCCTGACTAGTAACCTTGAAGTCCTTATGTAACATATCAGACCAGCTCTACTCGGGGCGCCCTCTAGGCCGCTTTCCTATTACTTCATAGTTAAAGCCTATCCTGTGGCCGTTGTCTTCTTTTCCAAAACTTCGCCGTACTATTATATTACGTAAGCGAGCTTCGCCCATCTTGTCAGCTATATGCGCGACACTGAACTTCTGCCGAATGATATCGTTTCGGATGCTATGTGCATGACTCCAGCCGTCCAGCGCAGCATCTTCGTCTCCATGACGCTGAGGTTCGTTTCAGCTTCCTTCGCCACAGGCCAACACTCCGTACATTGCTATTGGCCGGATGACTGCTCTGTAGATCTTCGACTTAATGCGCTCTGGTATCTTCTTGTCGCAGAGCACGCCAGTCAACGAGCGCCACTTGGACCAAGCTGCACTCACGCGTGGATTCACTTCGACCCTAAGTTTGCAGTCAGGCGCGACTGCTGATCCTAGGTACTTAAAGACCGCAGAACGTGGAAACTCGATGCCCTTGACCTCGATGGAGCCAGAGTAGGTAACGTTTGGCGTTAGATATTCGGTCTTCTTCACGTTCAGTTTGAGTCCTTCCGAAAGGTGCCTCAAGGAAAAGGTGCTCGCGACTACATTGCCAAAGGTAGCGAGAAATTGTTCGCCTGGAATTGGACGAGTTTACCCGTAGTATTCAGGCGATCGTTACGGGACCACACGATAGCCTACCTCGTCCAAATCAATACGCGGTTTCAAGCATCTACAACTTATTCATGACAGTGCATTAGTTGGACAGCATCCTAGTTCGGCGTTCGGAATGATCACGATGTAGTTATCATTGTTACCAATTGCGAGAGAATTTCCACTGTTTTTTCAACCCGATGAAATCACTATCTGCTAAAGGCATTCTTTTCCTGGCACTTAAGGTGTCTAGGTGCTGAAAGCACCGAGAAGTAAACTTTCCATCACTCCGTATTGATTTCTACTAGGAATTTAACTCATGTCCTTTGCATTCGGGCTGCCCATACTTTGGTGAAGTACTGCTTACACTGTTCAGTACTTGAGGTTTAAAGTGGTGTCTGCGTTCTAAAACCTGAACCATTTCTCAGTGATGCTGGAAACTCAGCAGATGAATGAGAACAGGCACTTGGGCGATTAAATATGTAGCGTTAATAAGGTGCCTATACAATCAGCATCAACTATTTGTTCCTTGATTTTTGTCGCTGCTGTTGTCGCTCATCCTTTCGCTGCTGATACAGTACCGCGCATGTCTTTTGTTCAATTCCCGAAAAAGCCGCTTTGGAGCGTTCCAAAGCGGCTTTTTAATATAACTTTCTTTAAAATCAAGCACTTGTGAAAAGAGACATATATTTAAGCTCAACAGGCCGAGCTCTATCTTTTGACATATAAATCAATAGGGTTGAGCAATGCATATAGGCCGGACACAATCAATCGAGTGGGCGCGAGAGCCTGTAGAGTGACAGTTTGAGGAATTTTATTGAAATTCCCAGCCGTCCCACTCAGAAAGTGCCTTAAGACTGTCCAGTTTGCCTTTGGAGTGCGCCGTGAACAATGCATATAGAATCGAACCTATCAATCGAGTGGGCGCACCCACCCGCAGAGTGAGGTCGAGTAAGCGCGAGAACCTGTAGAGTGACCGTTTGGGAAGTTTTATCGAAATTCCAGCCGTTATACTTAGCAATGTTCTAAGCCTGTTTAGCTTGCCTTTGGAATGCGCCGTAAACAATGCATACAGAATCGAACCTATCAATCGAGTGGGCGCGACCACTCACAAATTGCACGCGCGAGTGTGTTCGGAGTGCAATAACTCTGTCGAGATCGAATCATTCCGGATGCGGCTTGTGGATTTTGTAGGTAGTAGAAAGCTTTAGTAGTACGCGAACGTGCAGCTCTAATCGCTATCTTACGCCGCTCTAAACTGGCAGATGAGGCCAAGGCAGTTTAGGCAGCTGAGGAGTTGTGAGCATGTCGTCGTAAAATACCTTAAGTGTTCTGCTCGCCCATGCATTTGTAGGTTGGTATCCCTCCGCTTCTTGCCGCAGGGGTCGACTGAATTCGGGAAAAATCGTGTCACACACGGCTAACCTGCATTTTCGCGCCGCTATAATTGCGTGTGTTTAGAAGCTATAAAGCTGCACGTTCGCGTACTACTAAAGCTTTCTACTACCTACAAAATCCACAAGCCGCATCCGGAATGATTCGATCTCGACAGAGTTATTGCACTCCGAACAAGAAATCGTGTCACACAAGGCTGACCTGCATTTTCGCAGCGCCGTAACTTAGTCCAATCATAAGCCACATTGCTCTGTTCCAGCGCTCTATTAGAACATTTTACTGCCTACAAAACCCACAAGCTGCAACCAGACAGGTTCACACATGACAGAGTTATCGCCCTCAGAACGGCACGGCTGCGCGTGCAATGCAATACAACAACGGTCCATGTTCTCCTCGCTCTTACTCGACCACATTACAGTTTTCCCTATTCCCAATAACACCATTCAATTCACCATGAAAAGCTGGACCGAATGGTATCTAGCATGGCCCAATAGTAATATATCGATTTTCTATGACGTCATCGTCCGCGCAGGCTCGACTCGGGCGCCAACATCCTCGATGGGAAATCGTCGAAAAATCCATTTTTCCGAAATTGGTCGAGAGTGCCACCGTTCGATAGAGCTCTTCGAGCTGAAGATAACGGTACCATTGTGTGATTTGAAAGCTCAAGTCTGGGTGAGTAAGAACACAAGGAACTCTAACCGCTATCTTACGCCGCTCTAAACTGGCAGATGAGGCCAAGGCAGTTCAAGAAGCTGAGGAGTGGTGAGCATGTCATCGTAAAGTGCCTTCAGTGTTCTGCTAGCATACGCGCTTGCATGCCGTTAGCACGCCGCGTCTTCCTGCAGGGGTCGACTGAATTCGGGAAAAATCGTGTCACACATGGCTAACCTGCATTTTCGCGCCGCTATAATTTCGCTTGTTTATAAGCTATAACGCTGCACTTTCACGGACTATTAAAGCTTTGCACTGCCTACAAAATCCACGAGCCTCAGCCGGAACCATTCGATCTCGGCAGAGTTATTGCGCTCCGAACATACTCGCGCGTGCAATTTGCGAGTGGTTGCGCCTACTCGATTGATAGGTTCGATTCTATATGCATTGTTCACGGCGCACTCCAAAGGCAAGCTTCACAGTCTTAAGGCAATTTCTGAGTAGGGCTGCTGGGAATTTCCGATAAAACTACCGAAACGGTCACTCTACAGGCTCTCGCGCCCACTCGATTGATAGGTTCGATTCTATATGCATTGTTTACGGCGCACTCCAAAGGCAAGCTGGACAGGCAAAGAGCATTTCCTAAGTAGAGCAACTGGGAATTTCGACAAAACTCCCGAAACGGTCACTCTACAGGCTCTCGGGACCACTCGTCCTCACTCTGCGAATGGTCGCGCCTACTCGATTGATAGGTTCGATTCTGTATGCATTGTTTACGGCGCACTCCAAAGGCAAGCTGGACAGTCTTAAGGCAATTTCTGAGTAGGACGGCTGGGAATTTCGATAAAACTTCCCAAACGGTCACTCTACAGGTTCTCGCGCTTACTCGACCTCACTCTGCGAATGGTCGCGCCCATTCCATTGATAGGTTCGATTCTATATGCATTGTTCACGGCGCACTCCAAAGGCAAGCTGGACAGTCTTAAGACAATTCCTGAGTAGGGCGGCTGGGAATTTTAATAAAATTCCTCAAACTGTCACTCTACAGGCTCTCGCGCCCACTCGATTGATTATGTCCGGCCTACATGCATTGTTCAACTCTATTGGTTTATATGTCAAAAGATAGAGCTCGGCCTGCTGAGCTCAAATATATGTTTCTGTTCACAAGTGCTTGATTTTGAAGAAAGTTATATTAAAAAGCCGCTTTGGAACGCTCCAAAGCGGCTTTTTCGGGAATTGACCAAAAGACATGCGCGGTACTGTAGAATTATTGCCCAGTGCGCGCCTCTTTTAAAGGTTATTATCATATCATCCTTGTTCTCCAATGTTAAACCATCATTTACACTAGGAATGCAATGCAAGAAATTTTCTTATGGCAACCTCGTTCACCAGCTGAGATGGGTGACAGAGAAGAAGAGCTCATGTTGCCCGCCGACCGCCGTAGTACTGTGAGAAAACTCGAGCAATCCTTGGCGGAGAAATCGTCCCAACCCTTGGCTACTTAGTCGCAAATGGAAAAGGTAGAAGGACGCCATCAAAATAAATGTGCCGAAGTCAGCACAATGCGAGACGGCGCCCTTGAAAAAAGAGAAGAAGAGGAGGTGGCGACGGATCAGGATCAAGAACAGCGGACCGTGCGACTGCGCGGGACTAAACGTTCAGGAGAAGGAGAGGTTGGGGCCTAAGAATTTGACGCTCCCATCTGTCATCAGTCATTATACGCAGGGTGTCGCATACTTTACTACTTTGGTTTCTCGTAGGATACATTTTGGCGCCATGTGTTCAGCGGTAGTCCTCCCAAGCATTGATGACGTCACAGTGAACGGATTATCCAGCAGTAGTCGCGAAACGCCTCCGATATGTCGTCCGGACACGTGAGGCACGACTGCAGGTCTTGCGCAAGAGTTTAGACTCTTGCCGACAATCTGACGTCGTCCTTTGGTTCGACCCCCGCGATTTTTCGCAGAAAAAGGGGGCGGATCGTCCAGCGGTTGTCTCCCCCAGCTCTCAGAGTAAAAGCGCGCCCCTTTTGCTCTCGCTCCCTCTCCCTCTTTCCACAAGTTGAGGTTAGCGTTATTTGTTGCTCTTGAGACCTTCTTTTGTCCTTCTTTTTTCCTTATTGATTTCTTCCTGTAAAATGAAATGCTGTTTGGGCGAATAGTCTCCAAGTGTCTCTTCGACTTTTCCAGGCTCTGAAGAAGGCGATAGCGTCGAAACCTCAGCCTGAATAAATCTGCTACCAATCTTCGCAAACAGAAACCACCCTCGTACAAACGGCTAATTGATTATATGCTCAATTCAGGACCCCGTACTACATTGTCAACCGCCGCTAATTACAGTATTACCTAGAAAACACTCTGATACGTGCATCCTTTTTGTTCCCTGACAGTGCTCGCCATAAGAATTTCTGCATTCTGAAAGAAGATTATGAGAATTGTAGCATTACACGAACATTTTAAGACTTTTTTCGGCCTGCGTTCAAAGACGGCTATAATGTTATAGTGACGCTATAATTTTTTGCCATAATGATACAAGACTGTAGATTTTGAACGCTCTACCTAGTAGAATTAAAGCAAGCCTATTGTTCGCTGACGCAGTATTCATGGAATGTAAGAGCGAAGGGATGGAGGGGAACAATAGCTGGATGTAGTGAGGTTTTGTGAGGGCTGTAGTTGTGTGAACACGTGAAATGTACTAGGCTTTGTTGTGTTGAAGTGCGTACAACGGACACGGTAACTCGTCATTTCGAGAACATTTCGTGTAGGTCGTTATGGTATTTACTACGCTGACAGGCGTCGGCTACAACAATGTAACTCGTTTGCAAATCTCGGTCTTTTAAACCTTTAGGCTGTAGGAAGACGGCACTCGTCCAGCGGGCGTTTGTGAAGCGCATTACGTGGCCGGCCCACCTAATTTTCGACAACTTGGCCCACGCAACAGCATCTCTGATCTTCGAATGTCGGCGAAGCTCGGAACTCCGGAGGCCTTCTCTCACTTGCGTGAGTCGTGTCACTCCGAGCATCGCCCTCTCGATTCCACGCTGCGCGACGCTGATCGCGTGTTCATCCTGGTTCCGTATGGCCCTGGGACCGCATTCATCAACAATTAAACCCACGGGTATGGGGGTATTAGGGGTTGAGATAAGATAAGAGTCAGATAGAGATAAGGTAAGACTCAGAGACGCAGACTTCATCGTGGGTATTTCTACCCCTACACCTGTGGGTTAGTCGTTGATGAATCCGGCCCCTGGTCTCTGAAGCGCATAGCGCAGGAGGAACGGTAGATTCGAATAGGTTGGCACGAAGTCAGACGTTCTTCGCCTTCTTCACAAAATTAGTTAAAAGACGCTCGTTTCCTCCTGCCCAGCTCCCGCGCTAGGTCGTTGCCATATTGAGTTCGCCACCCAGACACACATATCTGGAGCATTCGGAGATGTTCGTTCCGTTGAGCGAGAATGAGGCTTCAGAAACGCGTCCGTTCCACATGAACATCGTCTTCGTAAGATCCACCTCCACCTACATAGCCGAAGCCGCTCAGTCATTTGTAACCTCGAATTATTTATTGCCACGCTATTATAATGGTAAACATGTAGTCGGCTCCGCCCACTTCCTATTGTATTAATTCGTAGCGAATGTTTCCGCCGTTTTCGACTTCTAAATCCTTATAATCGTATCTTTGTTTGTAAATATTTAGCCATTTTAATTATTGTAAGACCGCGTGTAGCGCAGTCGGAGGAGGCGCCGACGGTCGCGTACATCGGATACCAGGTTTCTGGTTCGCTGGTTCGGATTTTCCGCCCAGGCCAACCATGCCTTCCATTCCTCCGGGGTCGGTGAATTGGTACCAGACGTGTCTGGGAAGGATAAAGCGCTGGCTTGTTCATCGACTGGCCCCCGCTAGTTATTGTATGGCCAAATACGCATTCATATCGCCTCCACGACATCCCGTAGAAGTAGAATGCTATGGCGCATCCCAAAAGGAATTCAGTAACACCGTCCTTTATCCTTTATTCTTTATAAGGACTAATACACTCTGCCGCTGAGCAGGCCGTTGTAATTAACCTTAGAAGGACATAGTTTTTCCTAAGAAAATATCTGTTTTTGAGACGTAAAGCACAAAAGTGGCTCACCACTGCCATCACTTCGACGGAGCCAATCAATTTCTTTTGAATGCGCCGCGCATTCCGCTCCTACATGAGATCACGGAGGTAATTTGAATGCGTTCTTGGCCTGTACAATGACTTGCGGTGGCCAGCCTATGAACAAGTCAGCGCTTTATCCTTCCCAGACACTGGTGCCAATTCATCGATGGAAGGATTGGTCGGTTCGGGCGGGAAATCCGAACCAAGAACCTGGTACAGGGTGCACGAGACAGCCGGCGCTTCTTTCAATTGTGCTACACACGACTGATGTACATACATGCGGTACGTAGCATACGAGCAAATTTCCGTCTCTCTTTGAAATAAGCTAGGGCTAATTTTAAAGTCATTTGAGGAGTGATTTTTTAAATTACCCTGTTCATTTCATTTCATTTCATTTATTACGCTGTTTAAGACAGACGTTATACAGAACCCAAACCACATCAACACAACCAGAACAACAATAGGATAATAGAGCGTCTGTAGACATGGAGGATCAATAGGATAGTAAATGGTTGGATGACTGGGAACGTGGAGAACGCACCACCGGATTTCCTATTTTGCACTGAATATAGTCGCTTTTGCCATACGTTTGAATGAAGGAAGAGAAGTCGGCACAGTCCTCGTTCTTCCCCGGTATGCCTGCATAGCTGGTCTCCAACACATATTTAGCGGCTAGCGGACTGGGAGGCGAGACTGCCACACTCCTCTCGACTGTATCACACGCAGCTGCCTAAGTGCTACGCATTATATATGGTAATTATCGAGTGCTTTACCTGAATGGTTTCTCTGTGCCTCGTAGCTCGTTATCGCCTTTCGCTTGCTTATGACGTCCATCTCAAAAGAACAGTTGTTTTTGTAGTCTAGATTCGTCTTTGAGGAACTTCTTTGAGGCACATTAGAAAAGGCCTGAATGAGGCAGTCTACAGACAAATTGCAGTTTTCGATATGCTGATTACAGTGGTGTAGAGCTCGACGTTATCGAATTTTTTTTTGCTGTAGTGAAGAAGCTACATATGTACGTAGATAGACAATTCTGGCGTTGAAGGACAACGTTCATTCAAACGAGTCGACACCATTACTCACAAGAATCTAATTCTATTAATCAAGCAAGAGAAGGCATACATTTTATGTTATATGCCCTGCTTTGCATAATGTTCCTGCATCCCGTCCTGGCGAGGAATATAGGTTTCACAAATCGTAGTTCGTTTCTTTGTGTGAACTTTATTTGAGGCATCGTTTTCGGTCATCGTTACAGAACTTGACATCAAACATACATTTTCACGTCAAACTCGATACCTTTCAAACGAAATTGGACACTTTTCACGTCAAATTGGACACTCTTCTAAGCTGGACTATGAACTTTGAAATCGAACTGAACGCCTTCCAAATGAGAACGAGCTTCTTACAGGTTAAACTACGACTCTACTAGATGGTAAGAATAACCTTTAGTTCAAGGAAAATCTAGAACAACGTTTTTTGATTTTTTACTTCAGCTGCCTGAATGAGTGTAATACTTTTATGAATTTTTTAATTTTTGAGAAAAAATAATAAATTGAACTTTATAATTAAAATGCAGCAAGGAAGCAGAAGCAAATATGTGGTGCATTGAAGAACTGGATCGCGCCATGCACTCAAAAAGCAAGTCACAGTGTTTATCTGATTGGTAATGAAAGTACTGCTTACATCAAGCGGCAAGAAGGTTAGAAGAAGGTTAGTGATCCAGTAATATAATGCACTACATAATTGCTGTTTTGCTGCGGATCAAAACAAAATTTAATTTATCATTTTTCTCAACAAACAAAACTGTATAAAATCTTTATTACACTCATTTGGGCAGCTGAAGTAAAAAGTTTCAAAAAAAGTTATTCTAAATTTCAATTGATAAAAATTACTTTTACCATCTTAAAGAGTCTGTAGTTTGACTTGTAAGAAGAGATTTCGATTTAGATTTGTAAGAGTTCGCTTTGATTTGAAAAGTTGTAGGTTAGCTTAGAAGAGTGTCCAATTTGACGTGAAAAGTGTCCCATTTAGTTTTTAAGGTGTCCAGTTTGGTTTGAAAAATGTCTAATTTAATTTGAAATGTGTCCAATTCGACATGAAAATAACATACATGTCAAAATAATTGTCGTATTCACGTGGTTTCATTCTTTCTGCTTCTCTCAATATTAATAAGGAGCTTGGTCTGCTACAGTTTTTTTCGTTCGATTTTTTTACTAATTCAATGAATAGGATCGAGAAGCATTATATTGTATTTCTGATGCTGTCAATTTTGTTTCACTCAAAATGCGCCTATGAGTGCATTAATTGAATAAATAAATAAATAAATAAATAAATAAATAAATAAATAAATAAATAAAATTCAACTGTGAGATGCCCTTCCTTAATGTGTAGAAGCATCAGAAATTGGGAGCGCTCCAGGTAATTGGTTGAATATTCAAATCAATTTCCTCAAGCCTCAAGCGGCTGGTATCGAGGTTGTAAACTGTCACAAGGATGTTTTGTTTCGATCAAAACTTCTAGCGCCAGGCGGGACTCGAACCCGCACCTCCCACTGACCGGGCGGGAATGCTCTACGCCTTTATACCACCGGCGCCGTTTGGTCGAAAGCAACATCCACACCTCGTGGGGCCGATCAGCACCCACCCGTATCCGGGATGAGCTGGCCGCTGATATCAGCATGGAACCAGTTAAGCTGATGGTCTTGATGGAAACAATTCAAATCAGTTTCCTTAAACCTCAAGTGGCTGGTATCGAGGTTGTAAACTGTCATAACGATGTTTTGTTGCGATCAAAGCTTCTAGCGCCAGGCGGGACTCGAACCCGCTCCTCCATCTGACCGGGCGAGAATGCTCTACGCCTTATCGGTTGTGTTTGAATATTGTCAGATGGGAGGTTTTCTATTGTTTATTTATTTAAACTGCGTCTCAAGAACGGGCGCGTGTATCGCAATCGGAGGAGGCGCGACTGTCGCGTGCAACCGATACCAGGTTCCTGGTTCAGATTTCCCGCCCAGGCCAACGAAGCCTTCCATCCCTCCGGGGTCGGTGAATTGGTACCGACTTGTCTGGGAAGGATAAAGCGCTGAAATTTTTTATCGGCTAGCCACCGCAAGTCATTGTATGTCCAAATACGCATTCAAATCGCCTCCACGACATCCCGTAGAAGTAGAATGCGTTGCGCATCCCAGAAAGGTTTGAGTAACGCCGTCCTTTATCCTTCATCCTTTATCACATGTAGGGGTGCACAGGGTGCATCCTCACCAAAAACGCGCTAGGTTACGATGAGCCTTGGCTGACCTGTGTCCCAGACGGGACTGATAAAGAAGACAGTGATGGAGGTGGGGTTTTGAAGATTTCTTATTTCTTGAGATAAGCGGCTGGCAGACTGCTAATAAGTTGCATTGGCATGAGCAGACCTTTTACCATTTGCGTGACCTATTGCGAAATCGATATATAAAGTCATACATACCAAGCAAAAGCGAAGGATTTAAAATTACAATTTTTTGCCTTTTTAAATGTGGTTTGTTTCGCCACCTATATCCAGACGAACCTTTTCTATTATAACACCTCCTCGATGTGTCATTAGTGAAGAGGGAGGTACTATAAATTTAATTCTGCAAAAGTTACTACTTTGAAATGAAAAAAAAACATAAATTTCATTGTCTTGGTTTAATAGTATAATATATAATAATATTATGTAATATATAACAATATGGGCGCGTGGAGCGCAGTCGGAGGAGGCGCGCCGGCTGTCGCCTGCACCCGATACCAGGTTCCTGGCTCGGATTTCCCGCGCAGGCCAACCAAGCCTTCCATCCCTCCGTGGTCGGTGAATTGGTACCAGACCTGTATGGGAAGGATAAAGCACTGACTTGTACATCGGCTGGCCACCGCAAGTCATTGTATGGCCAAATACGCATTCAAATCGCCTCCACGACATCCCGTAGAAGTAGAATGCGTGGCGCATACCAAAGGGGATTGAATAACGCCGTCCTTTATCTTTATCCTTATATTAATATGAAACTTAATATATAAGCTAACTTATAGCCTAGTATACCACTATTCTCGTGGTATTGCGCAACGAATATGGCTGGTAAACCCTCCAAATATTCTTACCTCGACGGGAGGGTAGGATATTTCACGGAAGATCTAGACAAGAACTAGCCTTTTACAATGAAATTGAATTCCTTAACCCATTGACGACCGCGCGGGCCATTTTCGACCCGCAGTTTTTCTGTCGCTTGGGACCGCGCGGGCCGATTTTGGCCCGCGGTTATAAAATTGTTCGCTACGGCCTATTCCTCGCTTTTTCCGTAGTTTACGAGTAATCATTATATATTTTGGATCCTAACAATGCTACTCTGCTGTGATCCGGCAGTTATTTACTTCTAAGCACTGATAAAATCAAATATTAAGCACCACACATTATTCAAGCTGCACAAAGATCGGCACTATTCACAAACAGCTACTCACATCTTATAAAAATCGTCATGCAGAAAAATAACTAGTCACCTTTCTTGTAAAAATTTTGAAAATAATCTAGACAATAGTATGTCAAACACCTTCTACATCATAAGGTCACCTTATTTGCACGATTCGCGGCAAACGTGCGTCCTTTTTCTTCGTAGACCTTTTTACAAAAGCAAATTCATCTTCTATGTTTTGCTTCAAACCTGTTCCGGCCTTCTCCAATGTGAGAGGGAGCTTTTGGAGAGGGAGCTTCATTCGGAATATAGTGAATTAGTGTTTTCACGAGATTGCAGCGTTCGTGTGGTCCCAGCGCGCGGTCCCACGCGACAGACACGCGATTTTCCGCGCGGTCGTCAATGGGTTAAAAGGTGTTTTTTTCGTGCCGTCAAGCATAGTTCACCATAGAAATGTAGAACACAAAAAGCATGCAACTCTGTTACAACGGCGTCAAACGATGGGAATTTGACAACAAAGTTCTAAACCTTCTAGGGAAAATGTCCTTTTGTGGAGAACAAAGTCTGTTCTGCTTTTCGAGTGGCTACGTTAAGCACGAAAGCAGTGTCGTTGCAAAAGTTTAAGCACGAAAGCAGTGTCGTTGCAAAAGTTTTGTGCCGTCAGACCTGAAGTTTCAGAGAAGGTCTTAGTTGCTTCTTCTTACTTGCTTTGGTTGTTTCCTTACGATTTTTGCCTTTGACAAATGTAGGAAACTACTAAAGCGATAACCTGATAAATTCTGACTTACTCATTCTGCAATGTGCAAAATTTCCATTTGATTTTTCTTTTTTCCTGTTCAGAATTTCTTTTTCGGATCTTGTTAGCCGCTTCGCCCCGTGTTCCGTTTTTGGCTACAATGCTGACGAAAATCTGTGGCGGTCATTATTTATGAATCAATGTTGATGGTTAATTTTTCAACACTTTTTACCTCACTGATTCGATAACGTTGTCCTTCAAGCTATAGCGGTGTGAGATGCTATTCATGACATAATTTTTAGAGCAAGAGAGGGCAGATTATTATTCGAAAAAAAGTTTCTGCTGATCACCAGGGTAGAAGATGCAGTGGCATCCACTGTTGTACTATTGCCATACATTGCTTTTGATAATGCGCTTCCTTCCTTACTGGATGGGTAAAATAAAGAATAAAAGGATAAAAACTGCGTTGCTCATTCTTTTTTAAGATGCTCTGCGCATTCCTTCTTCATGGAATGTCTAGGAGACGATTTCAATGCGTACTTGATCCACACAATGACTTGCGGTGCTTTGTCGACGAAGAATTCAGTGCTCAGTCCTTTCTAGACAAGTCTGGTACCAAGTCACCGGAGGGATGGAAGGCTTGGTTGGCCCGGGCTGGAAATCCTGGGCCGTACCTCTTCCGGCTGCGCTACACGCGCCCTTTGGCTTACCTGAATAGCTAGAAGTGTGGAGGAGAATTGGCCTCCAAGATACCTCGCGGAGCTTCTTCACCACTTCCAGTGAAAATTTTTGATGTTTGTTGGCATATTGCTGCTAACACTTAAATTAAATATTGAATGCAGAAAAGAAACTGGAAGACAGAAAATTTTCCCATGGGAATGTTGAAAAGGTATGAAAATTCGTTCAAAATGTGTCCTGTCTTGGGAAATATGTATTTGATGCTTTCTATACAAGGGACGACCCCATATAACACGGCGTTAATTTCAACCGTACAAAAACAGTAAGATTTGTATTTAAAGGTTTTGTTCTCATTAAACTACTAGTTAAATTTATAGCTTTAATTTCACGGATTTCTTTGAAAACGTTTAGAGGTGTAATCTCGCCACGACCTAGTGGATTAGAAAATCTATTTCGATTGTTCAACTGCTCAAATACTCATAAAAATCCACCATTTTTTCATCCAGTCCGTCATTTTGGTGACATGGTCGAGCATGATTGGCCAACAACAGCTTCGAGTAGTCATCTTGTACAAATGGCGATCGTTGCAACTACGCAACTACGCGGGAACTGGCAATAACTCTCGACTGTACCCACCACCAATCTGCATCTCTCTACTACTTCGGCTAATAAAGTTTTGACAAGATGGACCCCGCATGGGCGAACCGAGGCAAGCGCGAATGCCATATGTCATCCAGTTTTCGCGCAGCAGTGCTGAAGAGAATTCCTTGAAAAACTAGTGACTGGAGATGAGAGCTGGATAGCCTACGGCAACAGCGCACGTCATGCTTTCTGGCTCCAACGCGAAGCAGAACCACGAGTCCAGCCGAAGCCAGACCCACACCAACGCAAGCATTTACTCTACGTTTGTTGGGATGTGAAAGGGCCAATCCACCATGAGCTGCTGGCAGGACGGTCACCGCTTCCATATGCGTTAACAGGCTCCAGAAATTGGCCGATGGTATGCGAGAAAAAGAGCGAAAAAGATCAACTGTCCTCCCGTCGTCCAACAACGCGCGTCCACACGACGCATAGACAATCTGTGAGAAGATAGCCGAACTTGGCTAGTATCCGGTAGTTCATCCCGCATCTGACTGCTATCTGTTTTGACCGCTGGAGCATCATTTGAGAAGGAAGAAATTTAAAACTATTATGACCTCAAAATGGCAATCGACAACTTCTTGTAGTTGCAATCCACTGATATCTGGGCGAAAGGAATCAGTAATTTGCCGAGCATATGGGAGAAGGTTACACCGCTCTATGGCGAACACATTGTTGATGCATAGTTTTAGTACAACAGATGATATTATAATCATCTTAGAGGTCGAGAATAGCGTGCATTTTCAGTCAGACCTATTATATGGTGAAGAAAATACGCTAAACTGACCTTCAAAAGACGTTTTTTATAGTTTTCTATTAAGAGGGATAACTTTGCTGACGTTTGTTTCGCTTTTCTATAGGTGCCCCTTCCAATTAGAATAGATCCAAAGCCCCTGGTCCTTAAAGTCAATTTCTTTAGGTTTCAAGCCACTGTTCTAAGGCTGTTAACACTCATAATGATGTTTTATTGCCATCAACCCCCTCACTCCGAAGAAAACTCGAACTCGGTAGTTATCTGATTGTATGACGTGTGTTCGATCAGTGCTCTAGTTGGTTATGATTGGCTGCTGCACTCTCATCTTCCAATGCTGCCCACATTCGCGACATGAATCGAAAAATATTTGGCTTATCTTCTTTTATATTTTACTAAAATGATTAAGTCTTACATTTTTAACGAATTCTGAATTTGTGCTTCGAAAATGGTAGGCTCTTTTTTTTTGCAGGCTTTATGCTTCACACCCATCAGCAATAATAAAAATCCCCCATATATCCTAGCAGCATTCTATTTCGCACCGTTCTTTCACCCATTTCTAATGATCTGTTCAATGAATTTCTGGTTTTTCTTCCTACCGCTGCCATTCGTTGCTGCAATACTCAGCACCAAACTGCCAATGAGATTTACGACCGTAACCACGTCACGCACACCATTTGTCCGCGAATACGTTTCCAGTATATATCGAAGACCGAACTACACATCAGTACCAACTCATTGCCTGTCATGCCACGGGTTCGTCTCCACCGGCATCGGTGAACGGTGGTCGAGACCCAGTGCCCGTTTTGTGGAAGAATCGGAGTGGACCAACAGCACGCCTATGCTTCGACCTGTCTGCCACCCGACTCTTCTTGCTTTGAGCCCTACTGCCCTACCGAACCATGGGTTGATTAGCTCCTTGAGGCCTCTACATCTTTACGCTTCTTCCCTCACGTCTGCGCCCCTCCCGTTTGTTCATATTAGGTTGAGCCATAAATTTTGCAACATTTCTGTTTTTTTCTGGAATTCAAAGTAAAGTCGCTAAAGTATTATACTTTGTTTGAAAGTTTGAAAGCTTGTTTCCTTGCGATCATTATAAATTATGAGCCGTTAATTTTCCTTGCGTTTCTGAAAAGTTTGTCCACTAGAACAATGACCACATGTAGGGAAAGAGTGTGTGATTTCATTTTCAATTAGTTCAAACTCGGCAGCAACCCAGCAAAGGAGTTCAAACACATTTAGGTAGTTACCGGCAGGTTTACTTCTACCCCCTCCCCCTTTGATGGAAACCCAAGCAAATCGCTGTGCTTCCTACTGCCGAGAACTCCAGCACCGATTCAAGCGAGGAGGCCTATATCGAACTCTTGGCAGCTATGAAAAAAGGATGCTTCGCTGCAACTGCAAAGCCGGAAAGCAATACCTGAAACGCAACGAGCTGGGGGTTCTGAGGTCAAAACCGGAGCTCCACCAAATAGAGGTCCTCCTGTGCGTTTGGTGGAGGCGTAGTGGTCCACGGCACCGAGAGCTACTCCACGTAGTCAGACCATCTTCGATACTCGCTTCGCCAACAACTCGTCTAGTACCAGCAAACATTAGTGGAGAAAGAAGCAGATATAAGGCAATGTTTCATACAACAGAACAACTGCTGACCGCTTATGACACTTCAAACGCTGGAAAAAATCTAGGAATTCGGCTGGACCAAAATCAAGATAGCTCCACATACCCCGGGCATTGCGCCGTCTGACTGCCATCTGCTTCGATCGATGGATCACTTCATCAATGGTAGGCGCTTCGCCGAAGTCGATGAGGTCACGGCGTGGTGCACGACTTCTTCGGGTCGAAACCGTCCAAATTCTACTGAGATGTAATCACTCACTTTATGAGAAGAGGAAGATACATTACTGGAAGGCAAATTTTGTTGCAAAACTTATGACTCAACTTAATAGTATCGTGGATAATAAAGGTACTCTGGTCTCAACCATTCTTATCGAAGCTTTTGCAAACCGGAATAAACTAAACAGATTTACTATTCTAAACGCACATTACTACAGAACAACGCATAATCTACGAGTTAAGCAACGCAACCTTCTACGTCATTAGGTGAACCCTCGCAGCAACCTGCAAGGCATGCAAGGTATGGACAACGACTTGCCTGGGGTCTGTGGCTGCCCAGAAGCCTGCTGCTACCTCAGTTCTGTGTTCATGCCGAGGACGATCCTTTTTCCTCTTCGCTCCAACTGCGCGTCCTCGGTCCTAGCCTCGATGTCACTCCGGCTAGAAGTCGGCAAGCTTCAAAGAATCCATGCAGTCGTCCAGCGGAAGGCAGAAACGATGGTGTTGGACGAACGCGATAGTCCGTGTGCCCACAGACAGGGGAATAAGACCTGCGCGCGCCCGCGTTCATAGTCGTTCGCGGCGTGTAGATCCCGCGCCTCAACTGCTGCGCGGCGGGACCTGCAAGGGCAGAGATCAGCTTCATTTGAAGCCCGGTTGACTGTGCTTATAACGGTACCCACAAGATTGCATATTTTCTGTGCGAATCAGCTGATCGCCAAGTTAGGCCTTAACAGCGAAAATGTCGGTTTTCAGTTGCTACGTGAAATAATTAATTGAATTTGGTTCTGCAGTTCTTTCTCCTGGCAAAAAGAAAATGTTGTGTTGTTTGGAGCAATCCAAAAAAAGTTTGTTAGAAGAGTATTGATTAGGGCAGGTGGCTTCTTGCACTCCAGAAATCCTCGGGCTAGTACAAGGAATAGCTATCTAGTACTACATGTTCTGGAATCACCTTACAATCATTTTTTTCGTCATTCATCTTTTTTTCGTCATTTTACGTTCAGAAGTATGGCTAAACATTAGTCTCCATGCCCGACGTTCATACAACCTGGGCATGTTATAACAATATATTTGATCATTTTGTGCCATGCAGGTTTGTTATGCTGTTATGTTTGTTATGTTACGACCGTACTTGTAGGTGATGAGAAATTGCGTTTTTTGTCCATTTGGGAGAGATGGAGATTGGGCACAAAAAGGCGTCTACCAAATCCAGTGCTTAACCTGTGGCGAGCTATACATAGATGAGACAGGAGGGGTACTTAGTGTTCGCATCACTAAACACCTAGCTGGAAAATTGAAATGAAGCTTGTTAACCCCACTGGGTAAACATCGGCAAGAAGCCCACGGCGGAAACGACATTGTCATTAAATGCACCATGTTGCTACATGAAAGTGAAATCGGAACCAGAAAGGCCCTTGAGGCTTTCTGGACTTGGGAGCGTAATCCAGCATGAACAACCGAAACGAGTGAATTTCAATAACCAGCGACCTCTTCCCTTCATCCCGTTGTGTGAGCTCTGAGACTGCGCAGTCTATACTTATTAGTATAGATCTGCATGGTAGTTCCTCATTGATGGTCCTATTGCTGAGCCCTCTCTCAGCGCTGGTGAAACAGCGGTGAGTTTGGTATGCTTTAGAGGGGCACTTCTTGACATTCGTAGGAAAACGCTGTAACTAGAGATGTGAAGAAGTATGAATTTGACGGAATAAGTTGCAGGATCTAAAGTTTCAAAGAACTTTCAGAGCTTTGAAAAGGACGAGTTGTCGAAACGTCGGCCGAAATAAAAGTTATAGCAGCATAACAAACCTGCGTGGCACATAACGATCAAATATGGCTAAACATATTCTGCTGAAGTACTAGTTTTAGCCAAGGTGGAGTGTTAGAGTTCCTTGTTGTTGTGTATGTTGGTTTCTTTTATGATCTCTCTTTGTGCTTGTTCGTATGTTCTCTGGCGTGTGTCTTATATGCACGTTGAAATAAATAAATTCTTCTTCTTCTTCTTCTTCAGCGTCTGTCCCGCTTCGTAGCGGGGTCCGCTATTCTGGTGTCATGACGCCACCTCTCCCGATCCAGCGCTAGATCAGGGTGGACACCAGCAACCTTCAAGTCCATATGTAACGTGTCAGACCAGCGCTGCTTCGGACGCCCTCTAGGCCGCTTTCCTATTACCTCGAAGTTAAGGCCTATCTTGCGGACGCTGTCCTCTTCTCCACGCAGAACGTGGCCGTACCATCGTAAGCGAGCTTCGCGCATCTTGTCCGCTATCGGCGCGACACCGAACTTCTGCCGAATGACATCGTTTCGGATGCGGTTCAGGCGCGTGGCTCCAGCCGTCCAGCGCAGCATCTTCGTTTCCATGACGCTGAGGCGCGTTTCAACCTCCTTGGTCGCAGGCCAACACTCAGCACCGTACATCGCTACCGGCCGGACGATAGTTCTATATATTTTTGACTTCAAGCGCTCTGGCATCTTCCTATCGCAGAGCACACCAGTCAACGAGCGCCACTTGGACCAAGCTGCACTCACGCGTGAGTTCACTTCAATCATCAGATTGCCATCAGATGCTACTGCTGATCCCAGGTACTTAAAAACCGAAGTGCGTGGGAGCTCGATAGCGTTAACCTTGATGGAGCTGGACTCATTAACGTCCGTCGTTAGATACTCGGTCTTCTTCACGTTCAGTCTGAGTCCAAAACACTCCAAGCGATCACACCAAGCTTGCACCTCTCGCTCGAGTTCACCTTTACTTTCGCTAGCGAGCATTACGTCATCAGCATAAAGCAGTGTCCAGGGGACTGGCTTCTGAAGATCTCGTGTAATGGCGTCCATCACGACAACAAAAAGGAGTGGGGAAAGCGCAGAACCCTGGTGCACCCCGACAGAGATGGGGAACTCCATCGAGGTTCCAGCTGCAGCTTGAACTCTACTCTTTGGAGAAGAGTAGAGGATTTGCACCCACTCTATGAGCTCCTCAGGAACTCCATGTCGTCGCAGGGCGTACCATACCACTTCACGCGGTACGCGGTCAAAGGCCTTCTCTAGGTCGAGGAAGGCGATATGCACTGGCTTCTGTTTCTCGCGATGCTTCTCTAACAGGAGGCGGGCGGCATGTATGGCATCAATGGTGCCACAGCCAGCCACGAAGCCGCACTGATTGCTGAAAAGCTGGACGATGTCACGAATTCGACCATCGACAATTCGCTCAAAGATCTTCATGCTGTGCGAGAGCAAGCGAATCGGACGGTAATTGGAGCAGTCTGCAGGACTGCCCTTCTTCTTCCAAATCGGAATCGTCGTGCTTTGGCGCCAACACTCAGGCACCTTCTTCTCCGCCACAACCTGGTTAAAGAACTGCGCCAACCAGTCAGCAGGGTACCACAGCTTTGACTTCCACAGATCAGCTGCCACGACGTCGGGCCCAGTCGCTTTGCCTGGCCTCATCTTCCTCAGAGCCGCTTCTGTCTCCTCCACGGTGATCTTCTGAACGGGACCGTGGACAGAAGCCACAGAAGGGATGGCCGGGTGAGGAAATTCCATTGTGGAAATTTCCTCAAAGTAATCGCGCCATCGCTTCAATGCCTTCTTGCGTTCCGTAAGAAGATGGCCGTTCTCATCATTGATGCCGAAGAACTTCTCGATGTCCTCGGTCTGGCGATGGCGATTCTTTGCGAGTCGGTACACATACCGCTCACCATCGCGCGACTCGAGCTTCTCGTTGACATCTCCATAATGAGTGGCTTTTGCAACAGCCACGGCCTTCTTTGCAGCTTTCCTCGCTTCTTGGTACTTCCGCCAGTTATCGGCTGTCTTGTCGCTGAGAAACACGTGATAGAGCGACTTCTTCTCTCGAACCTTTGCCTTCACGTCGTTCGTCCACAACCATGCCTGCTTGTCGACCTTTCGTCGCCCAGGCTTCGTAATGCCGAGTTCCGACCGTGCAGCTTGACGAATCGCGTCGGTCGCCTTCTTCCAAGTTTCGTCGAAAGTCGTGACTGTCGGTAACCGCACGCGAGAAATCACAGCTGCTTCCTTCTCTCTCATTCGCCACCACTTGATTCTCGGTGCACCGCATCGCTCAACCTGCTTCTGCCTTGGAGCGGCGATCTTTAGGGTGCAGATCAGCGGTCGGTGCTGTGGGGCGACCGTCTCATACGGCACGATCTTCGCGTCTGTGACAAGACTTCGGTCTCGATCCTTCACAAGGACGAAATCTATCTGAGACTTGGAGTTCCCACTGTAGTATGAGATGAGGTGGGAGTCGCGTTTACGAAATACGGTGTTCACTATGGTGAGGTTATGCGATTCCGCATATTCAAGGATACGCTCACCATCGGCGTTACGCGACCCGTAACCGAATCCACCATGACAGCTGTACCCGTCTTTCGTCGCGCCGACGTGCCCATTAAGGTCACCAGCGACTACGATGACACCTTTCGACGGCACCTCTGCTGTCTTCTCATCAAGCAGGCTCCAAAACTCATCCTTGGCTTGATCATAGCAGCCAGTCTGCGGAGCATACGCAGAGAAGAAGTGATAGAGTCGCTCCTTAGCGGCGACAACGATCTTCATCAACCGATCGTTAAAGCGTTCGACACTTACAATCGAGTCACGAAATCGTTCGGAGACGATGACTCCAACTCCACTGGTGGTCCTGGGACTTCCACATAGAACGGCCTTGAAGCCTCGTCCTATGTCCCTTGACTTGCGGCAGGACCACCTCGTCTCCTGCACCGCACAGAAATCAACTCTTCTACGCTCCAGTGCTTCAACCAACTCGCACGAGCGGCCCGTCAACGTACCCACATTCAGCGTTGCCACGCGGGTCCTGCTTACGTAACGGGACTTTCGGACTAGCTCAGTTGCCCTCCGATGCCGTCCTCGCATCAGGGACCCTCGCATACTTCTCACACTCGCCGGGCTCTGCGAGTGCGCGTCGGCTCCCGCGGACGCCGTAGCACTATCACGAAAAACTTGCAATGTCATGAACCATGTGATGTGACATGGGTCTTCGTAGGCCGGCCTGTCACAAGGGCCTGTCGCCTGAATTCGAATGTCCGTGCTTAGCTTAGCTCGCAGAGCGAGCAGTTTCCAGTGGCACCACGTGGAGGAACGGACATCGCCACCACGTTGAAATAAATAAATGAATAAATAAATAAGATTCTGTGCATTTGGCTGGAGAGCTTACATAGAACCAGAGTCCCGGTGCCAGAACTGATCAGAGGGAATCAGGTGCTCGGAATGCCGAATAAACAGTAAATGAGAAGAAGACGCACCGTCCTGACCTCAACAAGCTCTGCTGCTTAAACAGCGTTAACACTAGCAACGGAAAGGATAGACGAGGCGTGCAGTAGCCCAGTTATATGTCCGACGCCGCTCGTGACCATAACCAATTATTCCTCAGGATTATGAATTAGTATCAGACTTGTCTAAGAAGGATAAAACGTATACTTGTCTATCGAATGGCCGCAGAGATTCATTGCATAAGCCCACCGCCCTCATAAAACCCCGTAGAAGTAGAACATTTGACGCATCCCAAACAAGGGATTAATTAACGTTGCCCTTTATTCTATTATCCTTCTACATAAACAAAACAATGTGCAAGAAGGTATATAGAATTACATTCGCCTCTGTGTTTTCTTAAGTATCAGAGTCACTGTCACACTGGCGAAATCGTCGAAAATGAAGTGGGCCTTTAACGTCATGATCTCCTCTGCATTCGCTGGTCGAGATCCGTTACTGCTCGGAAAATCTGCATGATATGATGAGAACACCAGCGGCTGGAATCATCAGCGATTAAACATAGGGGAAATCGGGATTAAGGTAGAAAAATACTCAAGATCTAGCACTTAACATTTACATTACCCAGCTATTCGTGGATATACTAAAAAAATGGAACATACTTAACAATCCTCGAGGGTATCTCCGCACAGCAAAGTGGTTATTTCTACCTTTACCATGAAATTGATGAATTCCTGATGAAGGCGAATTGCGACTCGGTGGGCTCGGCGGTCCCACATTCGCCCTGTGGCGCTACGATGTTACGAAACCCAAGACCCAGGGAAATGGTAGTGGACCCCATGATGTGGACAAGCCATGTCTCCGTCCCTGGCAGACTGGGGCTCCACGTGGTAATCTTTGGCCTCTCGCGCTGGACAGCAACTGGATTTACGCACGCCCGCACAACACGTAAGCCGTGGGTCCTTACGCGCGCGATGTAGTGAACCTTGACTGTACTGAGTAGAAAAATTCCCGAAATACCAAATGACTACAACAGTGGTACTTCATGACAACAATACCCAAATATGACATAACCAACAGCAAATACACACCAATGCCGACAATGTACTAGGAGACTCACCACTTTCCTCGTCGTATGCAGCACACTGGACATCCACGGTTTATTTCACACATCAGCATTGCACAACCATAGTAGAATATAGCGAGTGAATACTAGATAAAGTGGAAGAATATAGATGGGACGGGACCGCTCCGACTGTGTTGACTGTATTGGCTATCCGAGGCTTGGCGAGCCCCATCCTTCCTGAAGTGCAGCCGGCTGTAGTGAGTAATGAGGGGCAGCAAGGCTCCTCTCGAGTGGTCCCCGGAATAGTGATAGAAGCGGGCTCAAACGCGCGGCGCCCCAGAGCCGCGCCCGCGCCCGCGCAACCGCTCGACGTGCCGACGAAAGTTTAGAATTGACCTCTCGCCAGGTCAATTCTAACGCCAGGTCAATTCTAACGCCAGGTCAATTCTAACGCCAGATCAATTTTAACGCCAGGTCAATTCTAACGCCAGGTCAATTCTAACGCCGATCAATAGCGTGCGCAGACAGGCCGGACCTCATAGGGGTCCCGAACGGGAGTTTTAAGTATAAGAGAGCAACTATTGCATTTGCAAAAATACGTCCATCCTCGCAAGCCATGTACAGAACTTGTGGCAATTCTTGTGTTCTTTGAGCAGGTTGACCCAGTGGGTTTGTGCGGGTTCATTAAAATGCAATTTCGAAATATCCTTACGCTATTGTGATATTTCTACTTCAAAAACGTATGCTTAAGTTGATAGAAGCGCTGCACTGTTTTAAGAATTCCGCATGTATCGTTATATTTTTTGTATTGATCGGATTTAATTTTACGGTTGAAAAGGCGTGTCGCTCATAGAACTACCATTTTTCGTGCGCTTTACTTTTCCAGAAAAGTCGCTCACAATCAGTAATCTGCCTAAGTCGTGGATCCTTCCGATCGACGTTGTATAACTACATCACGCAAATGCCTTTGTCAGTGATTTAAAAAAGTTTAAAGTCTTTACAGTATCGAAACTTGTTTTCCATCGTCAGATTGAAGTCACAAATGCCACGATACGAGGATCTTCCATATCTGACTGACCAGCAGTGCAGAGAGGTACGTGCGTTAAAGGATAACTCAAAAATCAAACTCTCAAACTTTTTAAATGACCATAAAAATTACAACGTTAGCTGTATAAGAGAGGTTTTTACGTTTTTTTAAACGCTGAATAACAAAAGCATTTGATCGGTTTATTGATTGCTATATTGACATGTGCTTTTGCGCACTATAAAGAAGTAGAACTTAAAAGTCCACGCAGAATTGTTTGCGTAATTCAGTTTAATTAGATTTCAGTTTTTTTGAAGCTATCCTAGTGCAGGGGTCACTTTACTATGTCTGTTTTCCAACAACAACGAAGTTGAAAGCAGGGAGTTTCCAAAGCCGAATCACTGAACTATGCTCCTACAAAAGCGTCTTTATTTTCAATTTCTTACTCGAGAGAGCCCATCGCATCGTTGTATCGCTTTTCTAGTAGGATATTCCTTCCTCTAGAACATATCCAGTTTTTCATTCGTTTGGTAATTTTTCTTGCCTTCAGAGTGGAACCGGTGTTGCACGATATACTTTGTACCGCTGTGTGATGCTCGTCACCACCTTGGAGTCGCTTTTAGCTATATTGCTCTTGCTATACGTGGATTTGAAATATATTCCGAGGACTACGTTCCATGCAAATTTCAAGGTATCATTCGCCTTATTCTCGTCGTTTTTGAAGTGCATGTTGTTCTCTGCTCCTCTAATATCCACTCGGGCTCATTGGCGAAGTAATTCCGTTGATTTTTTTCGGCTGCTAAATTCTATACTGACGCTGTAAAAGACTGTGTGAAGCATTTGAGAGGAAGTCTAGAGAACGGGCGCAAATGGTATGGATTTCTATCACACAAACTGGACACCATTCAAATCAAATTGGACACTCCTGAAAGCAATCATGATGCTTGTAAAATCAATCTGATCCTCTTCCAAATTAGAAGGAGTGCCTGTAGAGTAGGGATTCCGCAAAATGTTTAAATAATTTTTCGATCAGGGAAAATTTAGTATCATTTTCTTTGAAAGCTTTGAAATTTTTTAAAGCTTTGTTTTTTGAGAAAAAAAAAGAATTACATTTTGTTTTAAAGCCCGGAAAACAGAAGTCTTCGGTGTATTAAAAAAAGAGATCGCGCTGTGCACTCGACTAGATCGTTGTAACTTTATTTGATTAAAAGTCTAATTGCTGCTTACTTACAAAAGTAATGCGAGGATATGCATGTCTTTTATGACTGTTCATGTTGTTCCGTTTACATTGGTCACATCTTTGCTCTACAGAGAATTTTTGCTATCAATCAAATAAAAATCGCTGCGACCCTTTCGAGTGTATGGCGCAATCTCTTTTTTCACTACACTAAATGGCTGCTACCCTGTGCTTTAAAGCAAAATGTAATTCTTTATTTTTTCTTAAAAAATAAAATCACCTTAAAAAAGATTTTCTTTCAGATAATTGTCATCGCGTACTTCGCCACTGCAACTATTCATGCTGTCGTTCATGCAGTATGCCAAGTAAGTCTTCAATTTCCAAACCTTCGTTTATTTTTTTTTGCCAAATTAAAAGCTACCAAAACCAGTTTCTAGTCTGAGGTTTCCTCAGTGTTTTGTCGACTTGTAAAGCCAAATAATGTAAGGCTTCATTTAACCGTTTTCCATTCAATAAAGTCTTCCAACCTTATAGATATAGAGGACATATTAATCATACATAATTTTAATACCAGTTATATTAAAAACGTTTGACGTAATACATACCAAAACTGTTTAACTAAAACTAACCATGATGATAAAATATGTAATTTTTGAATCTAGGAATTATAGTAGACGGTGACAGATTTTATACGAAACAATATAATAAAACTGATTTTTTTACCTTTAATGTAATAAGGCCTCCTCATAGTTCTTCTCATACCAGTTATTCCTTAGAAAAATCAATAATTTACACTGAGACTTCGTATATCCCGTAATTGTACAAAACGAAGAAGACTTCATAAACAGATTAAGCAGCTTAATCAGTACTAACTCAAATTAAAGTGTAGTAAAGAATTTAAAGCTGTCACCTCCTGTCTCCTCAGTAATAAAAATATTAGCTACAAATATGAGTTTTCAAATTCATTTAAGCATACTTGTAAGTTTTTTCATAAAATTCTTCATCAATTATTTCAGTTGTAAGTAGAGTGGCAGCAAAATATTTACGGACACCCACCACTGTGGTGTTTTCCGATCATAAGGCCTGAGTTATACTCCCGCGGGAGCATCCACGGAAGGGCGGGAATCGCGCAGAGATCCCTCTGGCCAATCGCCGCACCAGCCACGCCCGCCTTCTGCGATGCGCCTTTAGTTCGCGGACGTTCCGCGGATGCTCCCGCGGGAGTATAACACAGGCCTAACTTTAGAATCAAAGCGTCCAGAGAAAAAGTGGGTAGGTTTTTAGAATCCTCTGCAAATTCTCTACAATACACATCTAGTGTTATCTTCCCAACGCTAAATTTGCAGAGAAATTCAAATAAACATGAGGTAATAGATGGCGAACCCCTCCTCAAAGTCACATACAGGGATGAGCGGATAATGAAATTTTGAAAACCGGATAACGGATAACGGATAATTTTGCCCGAAAATCGCCGGATAACGGAAAACGGATAACGAACAAACAACAAAATTCAAAACTTGTTTTAAATTACACTAATTTCAACAACAGATCAGGGCTTGAAGCGCTTTTAATTTGTAAGTCCTTTCTAGACGTTTTAGTTGTGTTTATACGTTTTGCAGTCGCCACACTAACGATGCTCTATGGGTTTTCTGCCTATCCGTACGTTGACAAACGCACAGACAGCAACATACCCGCTTTTCACCTTTTTCCAAAGGATAGATTGGATTGTCTCATTTATCAGCCTCAGTCTGCGCTTAACTCTTTTTTCAAATAGAGCAGTTGAAAAATATAATAGTCCTTGGAAGAGCAATTCTTCCGATTTCTGGAAATAAGAAGGCAGGAGACATCCAGCGAAACAAACTTCACATAACGACCTTGTCATACACATGTTATGAACTGCTATTGTTGTTGCTGCTCGATAGCATCCCAAGATCCAAGGTAGTTCAACGTGGAATTATCTGGGATGGATAAAATACTAACCTTTGGGTAGTAACTGCTAGCAATTGTGAACGGCAAACACACACTCAAAGAGTCATGACATCCAGACCTTCTGGATTTGAGGAAGAATATCCGACCCAGCCCTAAAACGGAGGTGTTCCCTATGTTGCAGATAAATTTCGCAAAAAACACAAAAAAAAACAAAGAAAATCTACATGTCTTCAGCACCCAAGACGATAAATTTGTTAAGCAGTTTATTGCTCCTCTAAAATTTTTAATGGAGAAGTTGCTTACTCTATGTAATTGGATTAATCTTATTTCTTTGGCTAGTAGTCACTGCTGTACTGCAGTATTTTTTGATAATTCACGACAGCATATGGCTAAAAAGGTACCGTTACCGCCTGCAATCAAATCGAGCATACGGCAGTCGTGTAACCCCAAATGATACGATAAGAAGATCGGCGGTAAAAAATTCTTCCCAGGATGCGGCTCTCCACTTTCGACGATTGGTAGTAGCAGTTTGTATGCCTTCTTGATCAGCACATGACTTGAGATTGTGAACAATGCTGTGCTAAGTAGGCCTCACATAAGTATGGTAGAGGGTTAGCGCGCCTTCTGGAAGGCTGGGAGTTAGATATCTTTAAAACTGTGTAGCCAGTTCTTAAGTGAGGAAACTTCAATTAACCCTTCTAGATTTGAAAACTTCTGTGGTTTCTGACGACAACTCTTACGATCGTGAAGGATCCTGTACATAGCCCACCACCACGTCCAAAGTTAAGATTCAGCTAATTTGCTGTTAGTTATCCGGCCCAAAATCGCCGGATAACGAACAACAAAACGGATAGGCCAAAACCCCCCGGAAACCGGATAACGGATGACGGATAACGGTTAATCCGCTCATCCCTGGTCACATAATATTACAACAGATAATCAAAACACATTTATTATCGAAGGACAGATCATTACTTGGTTGGATAGCCGCTGTTCTTGGTCACAGCCAGTCATGAGTTCCGCATTGAGTTGACCAACTTCATGCACAGCTCCACCGACATTGCACTCTGAGCTACCTTGATGACCGCTTCCAATTCATCCAGATTCTTCGGTCTTGAGTGCTTGGCCACTTTGTCCGCTTTGCTCAAAAGGTGTTCAATAGAGAGGACAATAATCTATTACCACAATGTAAAGCTGTTTGTCCCTCTCAAATTATCGATTTTAATGTTGACCACTATGATCTGCTGTAATACTTTGTGATGTAATGTAATAATATTGTAATACATTTTCCTTCCGCTTAAATTTTTCTTTAAATTAAGTCAATCCAAGGCAAATTTTGGATGTGCTTTGCAGAGAAATTTCGGAGGATTCTAAAAATCTACCCATGTTTCCTCTGGGTTCCTTGTTTCAAAAGTTACGATCGAAAAATTCCGCAGAAGCAGGTGTCCGTAAATATTTTGCCCCCACTGTAAGTGCTTTGTTCACTTTCAAATAGTTTGACCGCTCCAGTCTTTATTAGTCCTTACTCATTATTTTCCCGCAAATAATTTGACCTCACGTGGGTATAACTAGCTCTCCCTTTGACTTTTATAGGCTACCGCTCCCTGCCCTTCTGTTGATCCTCTAGTAGTAAAAGTGGTAGCATTTCGCAGCCCTTAATATCCTGTATAGGGCTAAGAGGTGAAACAGGATATTACTGACATATACCAAATTCTTGCATTTCATCTCACATATCCATTAATTTCTTCTAAACTATTATAAAAGAAAGTCAACGGCGAATAACAACACTCTTCAAGAGTCTCATAACGGACACTTAGGTGGATCCGTAATAACGTGTTGCTGGTTCTCCGAACTCAGCTAACAAAGCAACAGTTATTATGTCTAACATCCCATGATTTCAGTAATGCTGTCTGCTTCATGAAAGATGAAAGAAGGAACTTGAATTTCTTTAAGGAATAGGGAGCTACAATGTTGGTTTCCAACCAATTACCTGATGGTGACTTTCCTCTTGACAGACATTCCAGTTCGTATATGAATTGAGGAATTGTTTTGTTTTCATTCTTAAGTCTACTAGTTTTAAAAGCATATTCCTTCCTAATCTCGTTCTACTGTACGCTGCAGTGAAAGTGAGTCCTCGGAAAGTTCAGTTTTGACTGAGGAATAAGAAGAAGACAAGAGCAAAGGGTGCATTAAAAGGTGTGTTGGTCAGTCAATCCTCTTTGGGATGCACCACGCATTCCTCTTCTACGGGAGGTTATGGAGCCAATTTGTATGCGTGTTGCGCCCATATATGATTTACGGTGGCCAGTTGATAAACAATAAGACATTTCCTTAATCTCTGCAAATGAGTCTGCTAGCAATTCACTAACCCCGAAGAAAAAGAAGAACTGGCCTGGGCATGCCCGAACTAGAAATCTTGATTCGGAGAGAACATTCGGCAAATGACCGCGCGCCCCAATAAGGATATTAATGTCGCAAGATGGTATCCGATGACAACGGAAAGTCTAGCTAGGTCGCGATCTACTTTTAAACAGAACGAAAGGAAGCTACGACGCTGATATAAAAAAGATTTAAGCCGAACAATAGTTATTAAACGCCTACCAGAAAGAGGAACGTTCTTACAAGACTGTTCGCTCTAAGCAACTAGAAACATGTCCTCCGGAAGTTATCGAACGTGTTCTGGTTTTACAATTAGTTGCTTATTAATCATGGGATTCCATAGTTGTGAACAATGTCCTAAGAAAGAGAGGACAAGGTATAGAAGATATTGAACGGCGATAGTCAATCCCTCTTAGAATGCGCCACAGGTGCGCCAAAATTATGGCGACAAAGTATTCAAATCGCCGAAAGCGAAAGTACAGGACTTTCGAGAAACCAACGATGCGATAATGTTTGTTAGTCTATTGTGAACTATACACAGCATTACTCCATCGGCGTCGATACCGGCTTTGAGACATTTCGGGTATGCATCGACGACGACACGCAAGTATGGCGCGTAGAGCTCGTCCCACGCCTGGAGAGCTTCCATCAAAGAATTCATGGAGCGGTGAGGTTTTCCGCAGGCTTTGACTTTCAAAACCAGGCGGTGTTACCTATCGGATTTAAATCCGGAGAGTTGGCTGGCTACTCGTGGAAGCTGATGAGTCGGAGAAGTTCCCTTTGCACCAGTCCTCCACTATTCTCGCTTTGTGGGCTGGAGGTCGGTTTTGTTGGAAGGTCCAGGAGCGGTTTCCTAAGTAAGGACTATCCCAGGGTAACAGCTGATCTTTCAGAAGATCCAAATAGTTCTCCTTGATCACTATTTCTCACCACATCCGGCGGACCGGGTCCCTGCGAATTCGTCCTCCTCGGTTCCCAGGCCTTTGTAGCGTCTGATTAATCTATATAGAATCTTTCGATGAACTCCAAGACGCTGGTGAATATCACGTGCCAAAAAACCTTGACGGTAAGGTTCAATGGTTGAAGCACGGTGGCACGAATGTTTCGACATGTTGAAAAAGTATTTTTATGCTTGACTGAGCCAAGCATAAACAGATTGACGCAGTAAAAACAATAAAAGCATGGAAAAAAGCAGACACTACTAATAGGAGGTCGAAGTGTTCGAGTATGTGCTGTCATCTGGATTTTGGCGCACCCTGTACTTCTACGGGATGCCTTGGGAGTGATTTGTATGCGTACATATTTGGCCATACAATGACATGCGGTGGTTAGCCAATGAACAATTCAGCGCTTTATCCTTTCCGGACAAGTTTGGTACCAATTCAGCGACCCCGTACTTATGGAAGGCTCGGTTGGCCAGGGCGGGAAATCCGAACCAGGAACTTTTATCGGGCGAACGCGAGAGACGGCACCTCCTCTGATGCGCTACACGCGGCCAAAAATGAGAGGACGTAGCTATTATACAGCATGACAAAATTACCAGGATTTGTCGCTTCATACGTTGCTGATAAAGCTTAATGCATAATGTAAGAAATAACGTTTCGAAAAATTGAACTTGGAATCTTCGACATGACCAACATCGCTTATCCGTTCCACCTTCTGTTGTAGCGATAGCCTCTAATCGTAAGAGGTATCGTGCCATATCAAGTGATGTATTTCGTAGATGTAATTACATCCTTGGGCGCGTGTAGCGCAGTCGGAGGAGGCGCGATTGTCGCGTGCACCCGATACCAGGTTCCTGGTTCGGATTTCCCGCCCAGGCCAACCAAGCCTTCCATCCCTCCGGGGTCGGTGAATTGGTACCAGACTTGTCTGGGAAGGATAAAGCGCTGACTTGTTCATCGGCTGGCCACCGCAAGTCATTGAATGGCCAAATACGCATTCATGTCGCCTCCACGACATCCCGTAGAAGTAGAATGCGCTGGCGCATCCCAGAAGGGATTGAGTAACGCCGTCCTTTACCCTTTATCCTTTAATTACATCCTTGTACAGACGCTTAAATTGTCTGCAGATTTATTTATTTCATGCACTACACGTGCGCCCAAACATGGATGACGGAAAATACAAGGTTAAGCATGATAACATCTAAAACGTAAAAACACAAAACAGAGAAGCTAGCGTAAGACGAGCGATAGGAAATGAACAGCCACTGCAGTATGAGACAAAAAATTTTTTTGATAACTTCATCATCCATTTTCTTCTATCCAGTTAGCTTTTGGCCAGACCAGGTCAAATAAGTCCACTAATCCTGTATTTTAGTCAATCTAGTCGATTGAATTACAGCCAGCAGTAACAGAGTGAATATAGAAATTGAGCATTGGAAGGGTCAAATACAGACTTCCACGCCAGGGTGCTCCAGCGCAACTGACAACGTCATTCCAGCGCGGGTGTATGGTAGCACCTCTTTAAGCTAAATACGCACGTTGGGCACTGGCCCTGGGGAAGCTGCTGCATTGGATAAAAGGAGTAAGAAAGAATACTTCACTTCACAAAGCACTGCTTGCCAGAGGACCTTTGAACACTAACCTCGTGTGTCATTTACGGGCCCGAGATAACGGCTTAGCCAGACACTACAATAGGTAGAAGTTGTAACCTGGCTGGATAGGAAAAATGGAAATAAGAACTCAAAGGTAGCAGGGGCTGCAGTGGAGGAACAGGAGAATAAGGCAATAGAGGGTGTTAGCTAAGGAAAGCGATCTCGTCAACATATTCAAAGGAATTTCCAGCTATGTCGGTAGGAGATGGTCTGATTAAAAGTGATCTAGAAGTGCACAACCTACTGCAACGCAACATCATCAATTCCAAGTAATTGGAAAAGATCTACATTATTCAGCTTCCTCTTAAAAGTAGTACTCGAGTCGTCGGCCATGAGGTCAAAAGGTAGTTGTTGGAGCCATCTTGCGCCACGATTGAAGACGATGTTATGCAAGGCAGGATATCTCCGATGATGTATCCTAGGATAATGTAGATTAAAAGACAACCGCCTCATACCACATGGGCAAAAGACCCAAAACTTGCTGGCGCGCAGCTTCACTTCACCACGTAGAATACGTAAACAGAAAACCAGATCGATGACAATCCGTCTGCGCTGCAATGAATGAAGTGAGAACAATTTTAAACAGTTACTATAGGAAGGCAAATGAGATTCCCCATGAGAGGAATACCTTCGGTACAATAGACGAGTAAATACTCGCTGAACTTTTTCTATGTACTTGACTTTTTTCTTGAACACTGGACTCCATATGACGGTTGAGTACTCAAGGTGTGGTAACACGTATGTCTTGTAAAGTCGGATAAGGATGTTCGGGTCTGAACAACGGACGGCTCGAAAAATCGCAAACATCACTCTAAAAGCTTTCTTGACTATGGCGTCAATGTGATCAGAGAATCTCAGTTTCGAATCGAAAATTACGCCAAGGTCCTTTTTAGATTCACATTCTTTAACGCAGATTTGGTTAATGTAATACTGTCGATGATTAGCATCGTTACCAAGCCGCATTACGGAGCACTTGTCAGGATTGAGAGGAATCCCCCATTGTTGTGTCCAGGATACCAGATTATCAACCGACTTTTGGAGATTTTCGCTCACCGAATGAGAGTTTGTGTCATCGAATGCGCCGTATATTTTGATGTCATCTGCATACATGAGGGCCTTAATGTCAGGAGCAGTTTTGAGAATAGAGGGCAGCTCCAGTGTGCACAATACGAAGAGAAGCGGAGAAAGCACACCCCCTGGGTACTCCACTCACACATACATGACTTGTTGAAAAACTGTTACCAACTCTAACTGTCATGTACCGCTCGAAGAGGAAGGAGGTAATCCAAGCAAGCAAAGATCCACAGACGCCTAGAGACCGAAGCTTAAAAAGCAATTTACTGTGACTAACCTTATCGAAAGCTTTCGAAAAATCAAAGAATATTACATGCACTGTCTTGCCAGCATTAATAGCCAGGCTCCAGTCATGGAGTGCTTCCGCCAAGTTAATGGTAGTCGATGCACCCGGGAGAAATCCGTGCTGCTCAACAGGCAAAATTTGGCGTCTCATGAGCCAATCTAACATTTTTTGCAAAATAATCTTCTCCATCACTTTGCTTGGTGTAGTTGTAAAACTTATCGGACGGAAACTGTCTACCATAAAGCTATTGTTTTGTTTTGGAATCGCTGTGACCATTGCATGCTTCCATACCTGAGGAACTTCTCCTAACCGTAACGAGATGCTGAACAAATAGGAAAGAGGAGTGGAGAGACTGTCGCAGCATTTTTTATACAATATTGGTAGTATTCCGTCAAATGGTACAGAAGAGGAGGGTTTCTGGGTTCTAAGTACTGCAGCCACCTGAGCAGGTTCAAAATAGAACCCATCAAGGGTGAGTCTTGTACTCGATTGTCCAGCGAAAAGGTAAGCGTGTTGACTTTGAAAGAAAGGCAGGAGGGAGATCTCTCCATCACCAACAAAGGCATTACAAAAGTGTCTCAGAAGAGCTTTTGCCTTATCCTTGTCATCGCGATACCGTCTTCGACCAGTGTCAACTAGGACAGGAAGCGGAACGTTTGGCTTAATTTTCTGCCTAATGTATCGATGTAGGGATCTCAAACATGTCACAGAACCTAGCCGTCTGTGAAGATTAGCCAGATATTTTCTGAGGTGATGACCAATATCCGCGCAGACCTTGATGTAGAGTGCATTAGTAGCTGGGTATGACAAGGTTGAAAAGAGACGTTCACGCTGATGGAAAAGATTGTGCAAATTTGGCGGGTAAGTTATTGCAGATATTTTTGGATATTTCATTGGCACATAATGAGCTAGCCCACAGTAGATGATCCTGCAAAATCTAGCGTACAAGTCATCCACGGACGTATAGTTATTAAATTGTGATAGCCAATCAATATCTGCAAAATAACTGTTTAGGCCATTATAATCTGCATGAGCAAAGTCCGGAATGGGAAACCCCTGCATACTGAATTGGCCTTGCAACAAGTCAAAACTGACGATGGAATGGTCAGATGTACCAAGGGGCGGCTCGACCGAGACATTGATGACATTTTCATGGGTGGACAACACAATATCCAAAACATTGTTACCCAAAGTAGGATGATAAACATGTTGCCGAATATCAGCTTCAAGAAAAAAGTTCAAGTACATAGAGCTGGATGAGTTCTTAGGGTCAAAAGAGCTCCAATCAATGTGAATGTTGAAGTCACCGACAATTAAAGTACGAACGCTGTCTGAGATAAGCTCCCTCAGAAGATCTATGAGAGCTTCATCGTCAGCGACTGATGAACTTGGAGGTCGATAGACAAGAATAAATCTAATTTCAGACCTTGGTCGCGGTGAGAACAGGTCAATACAAAGAACGTCTGCTGTAAGGGAAACTGGGAGATGTATTCTCTCAACTATCAAATTGCACCTAGCCAAACAGCAGACCCCCCGCCTGTACGACCAACACGATCCAGCCGATGTAGAAAGTACGGCCAGCCACCCACAATCTCGGAATCAGAGATGTTCGAATTTAACCAACTTTCAGTAATAAAAAGCAAATCGGGTGTTGTCATACTCAAATAAAGACTAAGAAAATCAATTTTGTTCACCAGACTGCGCGTATTAAGAAGTTTGCAGCTCAGTGTTGTAGAACTTGTGGTTGAGACGCGGCGAACTGGCTCGTAGGAGATATACCTTGCGTCTAGCTTCCGTCTGGTTTCTGAAAAGGAAGTTCGGTAATCCGTTTTAGTTCACTCTTGTACACTACCCACTGTCGAGTACCACATTCTCTATTACGATTTCTCGCTTCCATGCGCAGTTCCCAATCCCTTTTCAGCGCTTCTGGGGTCATACTTTTTCGTATGTGAACCGTCTTAAAGCTTGAGTGACGCAGTAATCGCGCATTGCGCAGGGCTAGTCGCCAATGCGTTGTGGTGGGAAGAACCACCTTTACAAGGCGAGGTTTTGCATTGCTACGCTGGCCCATCCTGTAAACGCTTGATGGCCTGCACTCGACCTTCAGAACATCGAGGATAGCCCCCACTTTTGATTCGAGCTCTGCCTGACATTCTGAAGGTCGGAGCCGGTCATCAGACTCCGCAAGGCCCACAATGACTACGCTTCTACTGCGTTCTTCCTCCTTTATAATGTCAGAAAAATCTTTAGGGATCTTTTCTGATAGTGCAAGGAGGATATCTGCAACTATTGGATCCTTATTCAGCTCAATTGCTTTTAAAACTAGTTCCTTCGGCGAGAGATTGTCAAAGGTTTCCCTTGCACTTACAGCACTAGAACTACCAGAAGCAGCCTCCTTTACGATGGGCTGGGAAGAATTCGCGGAACCTCGATTCGATTTTGAGCGAAGAATCATTGTCGACATCATCAAAGAAGAGTTGAAATTGAAGTTGAAGTTGAACACCTACCAAGGATCAAACGGATCGAAGATATATGAATCTGATCAATAATCAATAATCAGCTATGGCAGGCGCGACCGCAACCTCCTATGACTGAAAAACTAAGAAATAATGGAACTAAACAGGGAAAAGACTCAAAACGGAAATGAGGAGCCAGAAGAGACGCTGTAAGTCAGCGTAGGAGTAGGAAAATGCGAATGAAAATGACCCACGTAAATGAGTTGCGGGTATTGATATGGAGCGGACCGAAACGCAGCCACCCAGCGCCGACGCAGCGGACAGTATCAGTTGTCAGTTATCCGGCTCATTTTATATATTTTCAAACATTTTAGAAGATTAAAATAAAGTTCTTCAATTATTTTCAAAGCTAAAAGAGGTAATTTTCTTCAGACTGTTTGTCTTGGTATTCACACGCTATTTCAATTCAATGATCAACGACAACTCCTCATTGAAAGGGGTAAAATAGAGAATATGAGTTGCTTGAATTTGTTTCTATCCGGAAACTTATGCACTTCAACTATTCCAGGGTTATCAGTTCATTATCAGCTTCACAGCATCGGATTGTGGACTCTTTATTCCACAAATTCAGTATGTGATTTCACATTTGCTTGTCGTCTACTCAATCTTCACTCAGGTCAGGATGCCTTTGGCACATATGACGGACGTTGTTGCGGAATGCTTCCTTCTAGGTGTTTCTACAGTTGGCAGTGTGCTGTGAAAGAGTGTTTGCTACATGTTTTGTCAGCACATATGAGCGAAAGAACAGCGTCATAGGTATAACCCTAACACTGATTGCGGTGAGAGATTTATTGTTTATTTGATTATTTGTTCTGTAAATGGATAACCATGTAAAGACAAATAAAGCAAAGGAAGATAGGTTAAACTCACTGTAAGCAGAAAAAACAAAACAAGCAACAAGAATCAACCTAGGAAAAATGAAAACTACTAAGCTGCTTCATAAATGAGTTCCTGAAATTCTCCAAGAAAAATGGATTACCAAATTCTATAGGGCAATGCAAAATCCTCATTGACAGGTATCTGCAGAAAGTTCCTTTGCAGTTTAGTTTTGTCTATTATACTAATGTTATACTATACTAATGGTGTTATACTAATTGCATCCTCCTATTTTCTACTCGTATCCTCTGTGTTTTGGGTTGATTTCTGTTGTTGTGTTTTTTTTGCGTGGATTACTACGTACAATAAATAAATAAATAAATAAATAAAGATGTCGGTTTAGAAGTTTGTCTTAAATTGCTTTAATGGTATCATGTGTTTCTTAGACAATTTTAAAAATTCAGAGCCTAAAAAAAAGTGAAAACTGAGACGTTGTACTGATTTTTGCCCTAGGAAACTGGGTCTTCCACCACAACCTTTTGCGTTGGAGGAAGAAAAGGTATTGAACTCTAACGGAGGATACAAGTAAAACCCTTTATCATGTTATACTATATCGTAATTCTTCCATTTATACTATGCGTACTTTAGGCAGTGTCACTGTAAACCTTCTCTTGAAGTTTTGGCAGTAGTGAGCATCCTTTGCTTCAATGATACCTCAAAATTCAGCTAAAAGGCTTTTGTTCAAAGCCAGCTAAAAAACATTATTATTAGTTATTACTAGGCTGTCCAATAATTCTTGTGCGAAAATTTCACCATTAATTTTTTCAACTTTATTGGAAAACAAGTCTAACCAACAATATAATCACCACAGTTATCCACAACAGTCGCCCATCGATTGGGCAGTTCGCCGATGCCCTTCGCCCAGAACTCCGGATGCTGCGACTCGAAGAAGTCCGCGATGTCGGATTTGAGGTTGTCGTAGTTGGTGGATTTTCTTCCGGCCAAACGGCGCTTCAGCGGGCGGAACAAGTGGTAGTCGGAGGGAGCGAGGTCCGGGGAATACGGCAGATGGGCAACAGTCTCCCAGCCGAGCGTCGCCAACTTCTGCTGGGTCTCCTTCGCCACGTGGGGGGGGGGGGGGGCGTTGTCGTGCAGCAGGTGAACCGAGGCCCGTCGGGGACGCTTTTCTCGGATGGCGGCGGCTAGTTTCTCGAGTTGATCGGTGTAGATGGAGGCGGTGACCGTCCTGCCTCGGCAGCAGCTCGAAGTACAGCATGCCCTTGGCGTCCCACCAGCAGCAGAGCATGATCTTCAGCGGGTGTTCCCTGTCCTCGAGACTCGTGTCGCCGATCGCTCGAAACGATTGAACCAGCGCCTGACTGTGCGTTGGGACACTGCATCCTCCTAGCACGCCCTGCAGATGTTGGCGACCGCGGTGCCCGTGTCGTTGCCCAGCAGCCACTCGTAGTACACGAACGTACGAATTCGACCTTGGTCCATTTTAGCTTGTACTGGTAGCTAGACGCGGCGACTGCGCCTCATATATCCCTAGCGTGGAACTCTGGAGGGCCTTCTAGAAGGTTTTTACCCTTGCCTGATATTATAACACTTCTAAGGAAAATTATAGAATTTTGAAAATTTTCGGACAGAAATTATTGGACAGCCTGGTACATGACTAAAATCCATGTGAAGAACAATATGGTTAGAAACATTATAGAATGACATCCACATGGCATTAACTAAGAATCCAGACCAAAGTGTAATAGAATGATTAGAAAATACATGCGATAACAAACACCCAGAAAATGAAGAATAGAAAGGAGAACAAACCAAAAGGGGTTCTGCCGCTAGATCACGTTATGCCCTAGAATTATTTATGAATCGACTTGCATTCGTAATAAATGGCTTCAGCTTGTATGGAATAGCTGCGTCTTTGCCAAGTTTCAAATAATCCGAACCTGCTCTATTAACAAAAAAATATGTCGAATTGAAGATTTTGCAGTGCTTAGTGGAAGTTTCTCTCCTCCACCTCGGGTTCTAGATGGTTTCACCATGAAGAAATCACGTTTATCAAGTTCACAGAAACCATGGAGAATTTTGTGATCCATTAGGAGGTCGTATACTCTTCGTCTGCACGAAAGTGTCTGTAGCCCAAGTTGTTTCTTTCTTATTTCACTGATGGGAATAGCATGGTAATCAAAGGCACATTTATTAATAAACAGTTTTCTAGTGAAGCTATTTTGGACTTTCTCAAGTCTAAGTATATTTTTCTTCTTAACTGGGTAATAAATTGTTGTTCCAGGCCTTCGGCCTTTGGTCTTAGCTACCAGAACAGGCGATAGCCACTGGGTGCAAGATTAGCTGAGTGTTACGTAGGATTATTCTTTTTAGCTGAACGCAGAACACGTTCGAGTCTACCATGGAACCGGTAGGAACCAATTCGCAGAATACTGGACTATCGATGTCCCAGCAGAAGGAAGGCAACTCCTTTTTGTCGTGATCAAGACGTTTACGCTGTGGTTGGGGCAACTCATCGAAGTTGACCTAGTGCTTGCGACGCAACCAATTGTCGTAGACGCAATACTTTTCATCCGTCGTGACGATCGAGTCGATCCAAGTAAATGTACGGCGACGTTTGAGGAGAGAAGTGCAGATATCGACACGCTTCCGTTTGTCCTGAGACGGCAAAGTATGTGATACGACTCGTGGCAACTTCGCGACTTTCGCGAAGACCGAACGGCATCGTGTACTTTGGACTTAGAAGTATTTGTAAGGTCTGAATGCTCACCGCAGGTGGCGTGTACGAGCTGCCTGTTCTGCGTATGTGGTCGACCTGTGCGTCGGGAATCCTCGAGCGATTTGTAACCGTTGTCGAACTTGCGATACTAATTGAAGCACGTCGCCTGAGAGGGTGCTTGCTCCTTCATTGTCTCCTGTAGAAAGCGGGGCTTTGTTCGCCGATCGGCCGGAGTGGTACTGTAGAAGGAGAGCTGGTCGGTAGATCATCTTCTTGTCGTCCATTGCGAAGGCACTACTGGAAACGGGAGACTATATGCCCACGTGCTGCTAGCAGTTACATGTACAAGACATGATTCACAAAGCTCCTAAGTCCAGCCCCCTCAAAACTTTAGCTGGCAAAGATATGTTGTTTTGAATCTTACCATGCAATTAGTTTAAAAACTTTCCGGACAACCTAATATCACGCGCGAGAGGGAGGGTCCGCTGCACCGACCAGAATGTAGGCCATCGAATCTACAAGCTTAGTATTTTCCGGGCGTTTTTCTCTTTATCGGTTAGGTCATTCGATGCCGATCCCAAATATCGGATTTATCTTCCAAATTCCGAAATTTGAAGAGCGCTATCAAAAACGCCGGAAAAGGCGTTTCTTGCGCTTTTTCCGCTCAAAGAGCAAAATAGGGCCGATATTTCAAGATTAGCCGCGACTGATTGGCTGTAGGCTTATAGAAAATCAATTAACATCTATAACAAAATCTACAAATCTTAAAGGTGAACATTTTAGGTTTTGTCACCGTTACTATTTGAGTACCTCATCTACTCAAGGAAGTCATTTGACGAGGCAACCGTCTCATTCTTGACCGTTCCTCTCGCGGCGTTCCATGGCTTTAATACGTTCTTCATGATAAATATTGGTCTATGCTGTGGAGGGAATGCCGTTATGCTCTCGTTGCTACTTTACAATCGAAGACGACGTGAAAAGTCAGTTACGCTTCTTCGCTTTGCTTGCACACCGTCTATGAAAACTGGCACGTGTGTACTGCTTTAGCTGGCGAGGTTGCTCACGTCATTGGAATGAGCAGCTGCTTGCCACATAACAACTGCTCCTTTAACTTTGTCTCGATAACTGTTTGGTAAGGGTGTAAAATTGAAAACCAACGATAAGGCCTATGGCATACCACCAGCGACGAGTCCGGCGACAGCACTGCCAACGGACAAGTAGTCGACTATTCGTGTTGGGACCTGTCAGAAACAATGGGGAGAGGGCGCGTGCTTGCCGGTTGTCGCTGCCACGTCGGCAATGCGTGTCGTTGGAGCATAGGTATACCGCCAGCGACCGGTCGTCGCAGCGCTTTGCACGGCGGCCAGCTGTCACCCGACCCTTTGCATGCACGCACGCAAGCGTCACTAACCGCGCTCTAACGCCAACTCTCGCCCCCGCCCAACACCGTCGCTGCTCTCGTCGCTGAACTCCAGCGCTCTCTCGTCGCCGGCCTCGTCGCCGGTGGTATGCCATAGGCCCAAACGGTAAGGGACAGCGTTAGTCAATCACTCTCCGGATGAGCTACGCATTCCACTTTTGCACGATGCGATTGGAGGCGATTTGATTGTGTACTTACAAAGGTTGGTTAGGCTATAGGGTAGTTTTGGAGAGGATTTAACACGACTACAGCTCAGTGAATATCATTGAAGTATTGTGAGAGTCGAAGGTTTACGGTGTCGTATGTTCATCGGCCTGAATAAGACATTCAACTCCTTCGAGACTACAGGCGCGTCATCAATGCTCTGGTCTTGTAGGGCGTTCCTAGCCAGTATCGGTCCTTCGAGAGCTGTACAGGATTCACGACCAAGTTCTCTCCATTCTGCAACGAGGTCGTCGTCGACGTGAAGACGGGCAAGGGAAAACCATCCTAGAGGCTCTTCAGCCCCACTGTCGAAAACGTTGTGAGCGCACTAAAATGAGAAGACATGGATGCGAAGATCGACGGCCGGCAACTGCACCATCTTCGCATCCTGATGAGACGTTCTCACGTCACCGAGCATCAACCAGGTGGGAAAATGCTGGCCGACTTCGATCGTGTATGTGAAAGACGTTGGACTGCAGCTGAATCTTGCGAAAGCGATGCTAATGAGGAACGGAGAAGTTGCTGATGCCCCATTGTCGCTCAACGGAACGAACATCTCCGAGTGCTCCAGCTACGTGTATATGGGTCGCGAAGTCAATATGGCCAACGACCTAGCGCCCGACATGAGCAGTAGAAAACGAGCAGCTTGGGGAGCTTTCAAGAGCGTCGAAGAAGTCGTGAAGAAGACGAAGAACGTTCGAGTCTGTACCCACCTCTTCGACTCCACCATCTTCCTACCTTAACATACGCCTCAGAGAGCTGGGCTATACCAAAGCAGGATGATCACGTCAGCGTCGTGCTGCGTGGAATCGAGAGCGATGCTCGGACTCTCGCAAGTGAGAGAAGGAATCCGGAGTTCCGAGCTTCGCCGGCGTTCGAAGATCGGAGACGCCGTCGCGTGGGCCAAGTTGTCGAAAATTACGTGGGCCGGCCACGCAATGCATTTCACAGACACACGCTGGACGAGAGCCGTCATCGTCTGGGGATGTCAAGGGAACATCGGGACGCTCACCAGCGTGTTGGTCGCACTTCTTTGTGAGATCACTGAAGGAACGGTATGATGCTCTTCATGTGAATCTAGCGAGAAAAATTCATTGGAGCACTTTTGCACGCGAAGGCGATGAATGACGTTGTTGGTGAGCGGATTGATGATCAATGGGACGACAAGTGGTACAAATGATTTGTCCTATACATGTATGCAATGACTTTCGGTTTCCAGTCGGTTTTCAGGGTTTTGTCCTTCCTAAAGAAGTCGGTACCAATTCACTTCCCTAGGAGAGTCAGAAGCTTTAATTGGCTTTGGAAGGAAATCCGAATCAAGAAAGCATGGAAGCGGGTGCACGCGACAGATGTGTCGTCCTCAAACCCGCTTTATGTTAGTCAAAGATACTGTCGAAAAAGCTAGTTTAAACCAATTTTAAAGGTAGGGTTCCATCAATGTTTCATCTGCGTTCAAGTCCCCTGAAGTGGTTTATGTCATGCCATTAAGCCTGTCGTGAAACAGCATGCCTTAAACATGGTTGGGATTTCGAGGCACTCGAAATTACTTGAAGGTCACACCTCTTTCTGGCGCCGTAGTCTTCATTATTGGCAGCAGTTTACGTCTTGGTCTATGTATGGTAGGGAAACGGACAAAGTTGTCTTTACGGCTGCACAACGAGACAAGGTTGAGGCATTCGTGGCGCTGTAGAGCCTTCCTCCTTCTGCAACACTCCCGTGCCTGCACTTCTACAGCTTACGGTGCTAGCCCTGTAGCAACTTGCACTTTAGAAAATCTGCTTGTAGTAAGCATAGCTTATGTGATCATTTTCAGACTCTCCTCGTTATCGTCTAAATATCAAGTGCGAGAAAATATATTCACGACACAAGTCGCCGCTTCACTATCAATTCTGCAGATGTAGGTGTTGACAACTTTGGAGAGAACGGGGGCCGGATTCATCAACAATTAAACCAGTGGGTATGCGGGGTATAGAGGGTAGAGATAAGATAAGAGTAAGGCAAGAGTCAGAGACGCAGGCTTCATCGTGGGTATCTCTACCCCGTGTACCCGCGTGGGTTAGTCGTTGATGAATCCGGCTCCTGTTTTCTTGAAACCTACTTCAACAAATTTACGGCAAGAGTGATTTTCCCGTGTATGTCCCGTGGGAAGAAGCGCACCAGGCAAGTATGAAACGAGATCCTCTGGCCCAAACTTTTTCTAAAGGATAATATGGGATGATGAACACGATGGTGGTGTCTGTTTGGACGGTTACGCAAACTTATCTCCCAAATCAATAACTAGAGCGGTCGTGTCAGACTCACCGTTGTACTTAACTTCGTCAAAGGGGCTGTTGGAGGTGCTGATCACGAGTATCACACTCTTTTCCAATATCAGCCAACTACGATAGGTAGCGGTAAGTAAGCTACGTGGGCTACGTGAACTACGTGATGTGGTTAGGAGACGATATGTCGCGTACAGTGTCACCGACCTAGCAGTCGAGCAATCGGCAGCTTCAACGTCGCTGTCTAGCAGTAAGTCCTTGAAACTTTCGTTGAGCTCTTTGACATCGAAATTGAGAAGGCTCATGATTATGGTCTCCAACGGCAATTTTAAAAATTCCAGCCAGAGTTCACCTATTGCTTTTCAGTTATGTCACCAATGCAGAGAAAGAAGGTTAAATCCAGAGAGAGAAGAGGAAAAGAGGAAAGCTGCTAAAGCGTTAAAGAAAGTAGATTGTCACAGATGTGAAATCTAATGAAATTCCAACAAAAAGTGAGATTTGTGACCAGCTTCTCAAATAGCCCTCCACAAGGACTATGTGCAAAATCGAAGGTACCGACACGAAAACTGCAGTTATCGATTTGGTAGAAAACCGACAGATCAATCGATACAATGGACATCGGCATCATGTTCACCATTCCAAATAACCCTTCCAGACGAAATTCGGATGGAGCTGATGCCGTCCTTCTCAACTAAATAGACCGCCGCGCACCACTGAGCGACTCCGTCCCACGGGACAGAATGGCTGCTGAGCACCATTGATCGGCATTGTCGTCAAGGGGTTAAACGAGCGTGTTCAGTGAAGATTTACTATGAGATTTTGAAATGTGTTTTACTAAAACCTCAGTGAATTAGTAAAATTCCAAGTGTACGTAGAAGCATATAATAAACTACTATAGAAATCAAACAGATTCTAGTTTTAGATGAAGTGAATTCCGAATGGCTGTTTGAGCTGTTTAGTTTCAGGAGCATATACATAGTTTATGCTGCCAGTGGCGTTTTAATACGAAGCATGCAAGAGCGATTATTTGCTGGAAACTACAATCTTTACTTTTCCGTGAGGATCATAGCCTACGTAAGTGCTGCCATTTCAGAGAACGATATCGGTTTGGAAGAATGATATAATAAATAAAAATAAAATACGAATTTTTCTTTTTCCAAAGTGGTTCGTTTTCATACCTATATCCAGATGAACCTTTTTTATTGTAACACATCAGTGAAGAGGAAGGTGCTATAAAACGAATGACTGCACGAAAAACTGCTCCACAAATTACAAGGTTTTAGAAACACCTCTAGTTGTTAAATATACGAATTGGACTCTATTTGTACAGAATATTAAATTATTATTAGATGTCGGCAGTTGCGACCTCTAATAATGTCAGAGATGTAGTAAGCAAAACGCTTTTTGTTTCGTGAAGAAGCGTTTTCTAAGCCGAGTAAGAAGTTCTTGAATGTAAGCCCCGAAATCTATTCGGTTGGCAACTAATTTCGTGGACTCTCAAGCGCCTTCAACAAGAGTGTTCATAAACAAATAACAAATAACAGTTTTCAACCAAAGTAAGATCTGTTGGAACGCGGGACTGCTTCCTATTTATCAGCTACCTGGCCCATCCCACAGCTGTAGAATTCTTGTGCTTTTAAAGCCAAGAATCCTTGGAGGTGCTTTTTGACATGGTCCACATTAATAAGTCGTTCTCCAACCAAGAAGTGCTGCAGCGAGCTATGAAGGTACTAGTCATATGGCCCACAACCTGGGCTGTAAGGTGGGTGAGTTAAGCGCTCCCAGCCAGTCTTCGATTTTTTGCAGCTCCCGATTCGTGACGTGTGACCTGGTGTTATCTTGCTGATAGATAATTCCGCTCCCAAAAATATGTCCGAACCGATTGCAGCGGAGTTCAGCCTGCGCGCGGCCAGATTGAGAAAAGTTTATTACAGCATTAATGCTGGAACCGTTCTTGACGAGCTCCCAGAAGTTAATACCTTCTTGACACCACCAAACGGAGGGAACGTAGCGAACCGGACGCCTCAAAAAGTAGAAGACTGAAAGCGTCAAGCTCATCCACCTTACAGCACAGACCTTGCGCCGAGTGACTACCACATTTTTAGTTTTGTGCAGTACTTCTTGGTTGGAAGACGATTTAATAATGTGGACCGGGTCAAAATGCACCTCCAAAGATTCTTAGCCTTAAAAGCACAATAATTCTATGGCCGTTGGATAGACTGCTACCTGATATATGGGAAGCACTTCTGCATTCTGAGGGATCTTATTTTAATTAAAGATTGTCATTAGTTATTTGTTAATAAATACTTTTGCTGAAGATTCTTGAGAGTCCACGAAATTAGTTGCCAACCTAATAATAGAACACTCCTTATAACTCAAGGGTTCTGTACCATTTTGCGCTTGCTGTCACTTGTGTCGTTCTACCTCCACTAAAAGTTCTTCGGTTGACAAGCAGCTCGGAGACTTGTGACTGTAAGGTCACGAAGATTGGTAGTGCAATTAAGGTTACGTAATATCGTGCCAAAGGCTTTCTTTACGTTATGTTTTGAGTGCAGGATTCCATACGCCTCCATTTGTCGACACTAACGGTGATTACATTGTTGGTTGTCAAGCTTCTTTATGGACAAAATTTATGCACCAACCTATTGTATTCCTAGCATGTAGATCCGTGTAAAAAATGCTTACAAATAGATTAACTATAATCGACCCCATCTACTACGCCCCTGGCGGTCTTACCCGCAGCTCCTGGCACTGCGGGTGAGAGCCGCCGTGAACTGCGGCAGCTTTCGGCAGCCCTTTGCGTGCGGCGGCTCCGCGACAACTCATCCGCGCTGCAGCTTCCACCACAGTGGCTGCGTGGGTCCCACTGCGGCGGGAGCAATATGCACGAGTTCTCGGGGTGCTGCCGCGAGATTCTTTAGAGGTCCTTACGGAGCCCCGATGATTCACCACTCTCGCGCCAGTTTTTTTCTCACGGCCAGCCCGCAGTCAGGCCACCCAACCTGGGGTGCACATTTAACAGTTAACGATTTAACGAATTTAACGATTTAACGGTATTTCTCGTTAAAATCTGGCTTAACGACTTAACGGAAATTTTTAGAAATTTAACGGAATTTTTAACGGACTTTCTACTCAGTGGTTTTATCACATTTACCCTTAGTCTTCACTATTGTTGCAGATCTCACCCTCCCGATAAGGACTGTTCCTGAAAAACTATTGAAATTGGCGAGAACATTTTGATGTTTTCATGAATTTGTTTTGAATTGTTGGAAATAAGGCATTTTGAGGCGCGGGTAGCACAGCCGGAGGAGGTGCAGGCTGTCACCCGATACCAGGTTCCTGGTTTGAATTTCCCGCCCCAGCCAACCAAGCCTTCCATCCAGACTTGTCTGGGGGGATAAAGTGCTGACTTGTTCATCGGCTCGTCACCGCAAGTAGGTATAGGCCAAACACGTATTCAAATCTTCTCCGCATCTCATAGAAGTAGAATACGTGGCCCATCCCAAAAGGGATTGGGTAACGCCCTCCTTTATCCTTATTTTTTTATGCCTTTTGGAGCTAGAAATTTCTTCGCCGAGCCCCCAAGTACGTCAACGAATCGACAAAAATATATTGGTCTAACCTCCTCGTAAGATATGCCTATCCTCACCTGGCGCTGCTTATCCCAGAATACTTTTGCCCGCTATCTGGAACAGTCGAGACGGAGAGAATATTTTTTAGGCCGCTGGACGTATTTTAAACGATTTTAGAAAAGCGCTAATAACAAAAATTTGGAAGGCTACTTTTCCTGTTCGTTAACACATTAACGATGTGTCACACCTATTCAGCAGTGTGGGACATGTGACAAGATGCCGTGTCATGGCCACGACGTTGCAAAAAAATAGATGGTCCCTCGCATCGAGCACTCGAAAATCGTGAGTCCGATAACGTAGATTCCACTGACTGGCTTTTAATTGTACCTTTATTTGATCTTTTTGTACTTAGTGGCCTGTGCCCGCATCGAAATTGTATACGGTCGTAGAACAGTCAAACAAAACGGTTTTGCAAAGAACTAGGAAAGGGGGGGACTCCGGATTCTGCCTGATCGCACATTTTAATATGCCTTGTCGGTGATCATCTACCATGACAATTCCATAGCTGTTCTTATTCCACGCCCTGTAGATAATTGGTTACTGAAGGCTTGTTTATTTTTCTACGTTTGGTGATCTTGAATTGTTTGTATTACATTGCAATGTTGCACTCCACTCCTTGAACGTTAGCTGTTGAACTCTTGAAGTGGAAACCTATACGATTTCATTGATTTTTTCAATTGAAATAAGCGTTTGCATCTATTTTGTATTTTTAACGAAATTTAACGATTTACCGGAAATTTAACGAAAATTTTCCGTTAAAAAAGTTCGTTAAAAAATTAACGCACAGAATTTTGTGTGCACCCCTGCACCCAACCTCGGCAGGCCATAACTCGCTCAGGAGTTTCATATTGTAATTTTGACACCCATATTCGTGATCAGCTCTTTCTAATGATCCTGGTCCAACTTCCATGAAGTTCCATGGGAGGTCGAAACCCTTCCCAAGTTAATAATAGTAGAGGAGCAACGAACTATGCATTATAATAACTGGCACTACAAAAATGCAATAATATGATAGTAACAAACTTAATCATAATTGATTAATCATAATTCATAATTGTTTTCCACTACCACTGTTATGTTCCTTGAAGACGATTTTTCTAGAAAATTTCTAATCCTGGTTTTTTAGATACATTAGACCTTTCTTGTTCTTGGTGTAATTAATAACCTGGCTGGCAAATAACCTAATCGATATATTTTTTAGATTATTCCGTTACTTACCGTCTTACTGCCATTCACGGCTATATATCACTTTCGGCATTTCCGAAAGTCGAAGGAAAAAACAACCAAGGCTATGCTGAACATGAAGTCAACTGGAACGGAAGGAATGCAAAACTACTGCAATATGTTGGCCTTACAATGGAAATGATCGTTTTTGATTCGTACTTCATCGCTCGTTACACTTAAAGCTGTCATGTACTTTTTAACTGCAAGCAGGAGCGCAGTAGTTTTATCTCCTAAAGAAAAATTGGTCAAATAGATTGAGTTTCTAATATCTTTGTTGTAGCATAATTGATTTTGCTGTATTGAGCATAATTGCTGTGATGAATAAATAAGTCTTGCTCAGTGACTTATCTTTTCTTTTTCTTCTTCTCTCGAGCGTTTAGTCCCGCGCAGCCACAGGGTCCGCTGCTCTTATGGTTAGGCCCCATTCATACTTCGGACGCCGAGCACCTCGACCGATCAATGTGGCCACAATACATGGCGTCGCGTCGCCCGACGACGAAGCATAAACGGGCTCTAATAGTTCACCCCTCCCCGTCATGTCACGGGCGTCGTCTACCATGGCGCTGACTTTGGCGATATTTCTCTTGATGACGTTCTTCCACCTTTTCCTTGGGGCTCCTCTCACCAGGGAATGCCGTCAGCTTCCCATGGAACTTCGGCATGAGACCTATATCACGTGAAAGAGCTCGAGACGCTGATCACAGATATGTAGACCAAATTTGCTAAATGGATCTCCTAAGCGAGTTATGGCCGGCGGAAGCCGCCGTGTCTTCCATGTGTTAGGCGCGCTCAATGGGCGCAGTATTGCGCGGTAATCAGCGGTTCGGCTATTAGCGCCGTCAGCAGCGGCGGCGGAGCAGTGGTAGGGTGCTCGCTTCATAGGATTGAGGTCTTTGGTTCGGTTCCCGTCGGTGACGGCTTTTTTGCATTTTGTAACTTATCTTCGACGAGGACCTATAATTCCATTTTTAGCACATTTTTGAGCGAACGGCGATGGCGACTTGCATTTACGTCTATTTGAAGACGGAAACGTGTTTCAGGTAAAATGTTTTATTCATGACGTGAAGTAAGTCAAAAATTCAAAGCAAAGCAAAAATAAAAAGTAAAAATGAAATCAAAAATCACCTGTCACCTGTCGTCCCGTTGATCATCGAATTGCTCGAGCGGGTGTCAGCAGCGTCTCCATTCGTCCCTGTCGCGTGCCAGAGTGGTCGAATGGATCCTCCTCGCTCGAGGGACACGAAGAGCGTCATATCGGTCGTTCAGGGCTTTCACGAAGAAGTCCGACCAACGCGTTGGTGGGCGTCCTGGTGTTCTTTTGACATCCCGCGGAATCCAGTCGGTGATGGCTCTCGTCCAGCGGGTGTCTGCGAAGCGCATTACGTGGCCGGCCCACCTAATTTTCGACAACTTGGCCCATGCGACAGCGTCTCTGATCTTCGAGCGTCGGCGAAGCTCGGAACTCCGGAGGCCTTCTCTCACTTGCGTGAGTCGTTTCACTCCGAGCATCGTCCTCTCGATTCCACGCTGCGCGACGCTGATCGCGTGTTCATCCTGCTTTCGTATAGCCCAGGTCTCTGAGGCGTATGTTAGGGCAGGAAGAACAGTGGAGTCGAATAGGTGGGCACGGAGTCGGACGTTCTTCGTTTTCTTCACGACTTCTTCGACGCTCTTGAAAGCTCCCCAAGCCGCTCTTTTCCTTCTGCTCAGCTCTGGTGCTAGGTCGTTGGCCATGTTGACTTCGCGACCCAGATACACATAGCTGGAGCATTCGGAGATGTTCGTTCCGTTGAGCGAGAATGGGCATCAGAAACCCATCCGTTCCTCATGAACATCGTCTTCGTAAGATTCAGCTGTAGTCCAACGTTCCCACATACACGATCGAAGTCGGCCAGCATTCGCTCCGCCTGGCTGATGCTCGGCGTTATGAGCACGATGTCGTCAGCGAAGCGAAGATGATGTAGTTGCCGGCCGTCGACCTTCACTCCCATGTCTTCCCATTCTAGTTCGCGCATGACGTTTTCGAGAGTGGCGCTGAAGAGCTTCGGGGATATGGTATCCCCTTGCCGAACCCCTCTCTTCACGTCAACGACGACGTCGTTGTAGAATGGTGAGATCTTGGTCGTGAATCCACTGTACAGCTCTCGAAGGACTCTGATGTACTGAGTAGGAACGCCCTGAGTGAGCAGGGCTTCGATGACCGCTTCAGTTTCGACAGAGTCGAATGCCTTCTTCAGGTCGATCTCTCCGAAATCCTGCTTGCTCGCATGGCTGTCCTTCGTCCAGCGTTCTGCTAATCCTATTCAGGATAACTCGAGTGAACAGCTTGTAGACTACGGACAGCAGGCAGATCGGGCGATAGTTGCTAATGTCGTGCAGGTCTCCCTTCTTGTACAGCAAGACGGTTCTGCTGGTCTTCCACTGAGATGGAACCTTGCACTCCGACAGGTAACGTGTGAAGAGCCGCGCCAGGGTGTTGATGAGCGTAGGCGGGAGGTTCTTCAGGTGTTCGGGTCTGATCCTGTCGGGACCGGGTGCTGTACGTTTCTTCACCGACGAAATGGCGTGTCGGATCTCGGAAGGGAGAACAGAGGGGACGACGTATCCATCCTGCGGAATATGGCATGGGGGCAGGTGGACGTGGCTATCGAAGAGATCGGAGTAGAAGTCGTGGATGACCCTCTCCATGGTCCTTCTGGAAGAGGTGACGGTTCCGTCGGGACGTCGGAGAGCTGTCATCTTGGTCTTGAAGTTGGCGAAGTTCCGGCGGGCATTGCGGATGCTCAACCCTGCCTCTGCAGCTTCAGCCAACACTTCCGCCCTTCTCTCCTTAAGATCCTCCTTTATCGCCTCTCTGCATAGCTTCGCAAGCTCGGACGTTAGTTGGTAGTTGCCTGACGCTCGTGCTGCTCCACGCTGGCGTATCAGCTCGAGAGTTTCCGGAGACAGACGTCTCTTGGTGGTCTTCAAGCTCTCGGCTCCCTTAGCACTATCGTGGAGATGGTGCACGAAGCGGTCGTATTCCTCGAGCGGTGAATCAAAAATCAACAAAACTTAATAAACATAATAAATAAAAAGAAAAGGCACTAGTTAAAAGTTCCGACTCCACCGACACGACTGCGGTCGAAATTTTTTTTTCGCTGAAACTTCGTCTAGGGGGGTTATTTGGGGTGCTGATCACGAATCTGACATCCGTTTTTCACGATTCGGTCGGAGACCATCCATACCTTTAACAAGGGTGGTCCAGGCAGATTCACCGATTTCGCTGAAACTTCGTCGAGGGGGGTTATTTGGGGTGCTGATTACGAATCTGACGTCCGTTTTTCACGATTCGGTCGGAGACCACCTATACCGTTACTACGACTGTTCGACCGAAGTTGTGTCTGTGGAGTCGGAACTTTTAACTGGTACCAAAGTAAAATAAAATCAAAAATCAACAAAACTTAATCAAGATAATTAAACGTATTGAATAGATATTTGATCAGGAGACAGGACCTAATTGATAGCATTCGCATTTTCTCATGGAAAGACTGATTGTGGGTAGTAGCCAGTCAATCGAAATATACCTCACTGTGTTTATGAACGGGAGCCGATCCATTTTATTTATTTATTTATTTATTTCTATGAAGATTTTTTAAGCGAAGTTGGTGTTAATTTATTGTTTGTCTAATATTAATAATTTCAGGAAATGTCAGAAACAAGTCACAGTTACTCGTTCAGCAGTTGTTCAAACAACGAATAATACTGAAGACAATACCACTCTTTGAGGATAACCGGCTATAGAGAAAGAAACTTTAATGAAGTACTGTGACATCACCGAAGTGAGCCACTTTTTGTGCTGATGCTAAAAAAAGAATAAAGCATGGAGTTAATCAATCCTATTTATGGAACAATTCGTGACTTCTAACTTCTTCGTGATGTCAAAGGATGTGGTGGATCATTACCAGCACACCAATGCATGTGAGCTTCTGTATTAATTATTTGGTTATCTCATCTGCACGCCCAGAATAGGTTATATACCATCTTCAAGTCAAATTGGAGATAAATCAGCATGACGCTTTAAATCAAAATGATTCAAATCAAAACGAATTTTTTACACATTAAGATAGGTTTCTTACCAAAGGACAATTTGGTATAACTGCTAAACTATGACGTTTTTGAAATCAAAGTGAACGACCTTCAAATCAAGACAAGTTTCTTACACATTAAGCTAGATTAGAATAATTTTCATTCAAGGACAATTTGGTGTAACCTTCTTTGAATTTTTTTAGTTCACCTGCTCGAGTACCGAGTTTGACGTGAAAAGTTTCGAATTTAAAGTGAAAATGGTATAAACAAACGAATCGAGTTGCTATGAATTAAGACATGCAGATGCGAAAAAAGTCATCCAAATAATCCGTTGCGGTCCGAGCAAATGTTTGTGATGAAGACAGACATGCGAAAAAACTTCATTGTCACCGACAAAAAGATTTACCTCCGAAAAAAAGTTTGCGTGGAAGTCAGGTCTAACATGCGCCTTTGTAACTGTGGCATATAGTTGCTACGGAGTCCGCCCGGTGGTGCGTGTCCTGGGATACCGGGATCACGAACTACACCGCGAAATACATACATTGTCCCTTTACAGCTACTTCGACTGGTGTCCTCCTTCCAATAGATAGCGGTTTGGCTCATATTACTGCTACGTTTTCTCCGTGATATAATAGAATGCTCCAAAACTTTTTCCCTTTGCAACTCTCGTCGCATCTAAGCGTACTCCGGTTGGAATGGTTTCTTCGTAGAATCCTCATGTAGATATAGATTTCTACCGTTGTATCGACTGAGAGTAATGCTTACCACTCAGAACACGCATTTGGTTGATCCATTGAATTTATTTCAAATGTTGTATTGCCATTAACCATTACTAGGAATTGTTGATTTTTCTTGCAAATCTTCTTTTTTCGCCCACTACTCTGTCCTTACTAATCTTGTCTTTTACCGTTAAAATTTTCGGCATGCCCCTCAGTGGGCTAGCATATAAATAAATAAATAATAATATAGTTTAAGCCTGCTTGTTCTACTAATCGGAAGTAGTGCTCCAAAAAGCTCTGTAGGATTCAGAGACAGCTTTCTGGCGTAGATTGTGTACAACATGGTTAGATCTACCCTTTTTTCGTTGTGAATAAACTGGGTAGCTGTCGAGCAGCTTAGACTGCGTGGAACTGTAGGGATGTGCTCGTATGACATTTTCAGTACCTCGTGATAACCTATGTGTGCAGGTATTGCTAAATATAAAGATCATTATCACGGGTACCTAAAAAACCTCTAATGTGCTCATTCAGGTACACATAACGCAATACGTGATTGCTTTCAGAAAGCTGAATCACAGCCGAGAACTGCCCTAGTAAATATGACGTTCTTGTAATTGTAATTGTAATTGAAACCACCGTCGAAGAATTCATGACGATCCCTCCGCTCGGTCCACGATGACGTTATAAGCTCTGCATTACGTACGTCGGTTTCTTAAGTAACAGAAATACTCCATTTCAACACGGAATCTCTTAAAAGAAAACACATCTCTTGAAGAATTCTCAATTCTTTCGTTTCTTTCGTTCTTTCTTTTAGCTGAGCTACATAATCACCACGAGGCTCAAATGCATGCTTTAAGAACGTTTGTAGTGCTAATTGTCATAATCACTTTATACGTTCGCTGCTTGACGTCTGTTTACAAAAGGAACACGTCTTGCGCCCTGCTACAACGGGTGCAGAAGCGGGATATATAGTAAGACAAAGGACGGCGAAGATCAATCTATGCGCCAGACACGCCACGCATACTACTTCTGCATGATATTTTGGGACAACTTCTAGACGTATTTGTCCTATACGGTAACCTGTGGTAGCCAGACGTTGAAGGCCTCGAGTTTTGTCTTCCCTAAGGCCTTTGTCATACCATCGCTCACTCCGAGCGAGGCCTAATGATATGCACCCATATCGATCCCAGCGCGCCGCCGGATAGGTGTCGCTCGGGGTGAGCGATGGTATGACAAAGGCCTAACCGAGTGCTGGGTCCGGATTCATTAACGACTTACCGGCAGGTAAGTGCAACCCTTACCGCCACTTTCCACTTACGCGCGATTCATGAACGCGCGGCGGGAAAAACCAAAGGTAAGTTTCGAGGTTAATGCTACCTCGTCGGGGGAACATTTACCTCCATAGCAAGGGTTTAGCTCCGCTGCTAATTTCTGACCCAATGCGATCTTTCTCTGGCAGCGGAGTAGAACCCTTGCTTTGGCTGTCAGAAATCAGAAACAGAGGTAAGTTCTCGGAAAGTGGCGGGTAAGTGGCCGTCGAGGTAAATTGGGGTCGGGTTTACCTCCGGCCGTGTTCAAGAATTCGGGCCCTGGAAATTCATCAAGGTGACGCATGACATATTGGGAATCGCCTTGAGGGAGGTCCTCTCAGACCATCCACGATGTGGACGATATCGCCCTAATAGCCGACAGGCAGGAGGCGCTGCAGACGAAGGTGCAAGCGTGGCAGCGAGAACAAGTAGACAACGACATATGGGTGAATGTGAAGAAGACAAAGTTCACCAGCTCTGAAAAGTGCACTGGACCGCTCTAGAATTCCTAGCGGAGACAACAGGAAGGTGGAAGAATTCCTCAGAATTCCGGGAATGACCTATTGGAGGAAGGCGTGGGCCAGGCGGTGATGGGACGGATAGATGCAGCAAGCTTAAATGGAGGGAATCTACAGGAATCCTCTGCGACCGTAGGTGCTCCAGGACACTCAAATGCAGGCTATATGTGCATAATAGTAGTAAGGCCTGCGCTCCTCGCAGGCAGTGAGTGTTGAGTATTGGATAAGGCGCCGGCGCGGCAACTGCACGCTATGGAAATGAAGGTGTTCAGGTGAGCATGTGAATGAACCCGTCGGGACAGGGTGCGAAACGAGGATTTCGGGGCGGTGAGGAGCACAGCTCCGATCCAGCTGAAAGTGAGAAAACAGCGCTTCAGAAGACCAGAGGATCACCCCATGAGGTAGCTTTAAATTTCGAGGCACCCGGGAAGCGTCTGACCAGGGAATGCCGTCAGCCTCCCATGGAACTTCGGGATGAGACCTATATCACGAACATCGTATCATATATATCATATATCATATATCATCCTGGTCCATCGTATTCGGCACCCTGAATAACCCCTGCCCTTAGAGGAAGTTTGAGCAAAATCGGTGTTACTATCCCGACCACCCTCAGTTATCCAGAAGGAAATCCAAAACCTATCGCAATCGGCGGAATTTTCAAAAACGGACATCGGATTCGTAATCAGCGCACCAAATAACCCCCGGATGATTTTGAACGAAGTTTGGACAAGAACATTTGGCAACGTCGACTTTCGATGACGTCATCGTCCGGGCAGGCTCGGCGAAGAGCGAGCGCCCTCGTCCTCGGGGAAAACTGTCAAAAAATCGACGTTTCCAGAATTGGTCGAAATTGATACCGTTTGATAGGGCTTTTCGAGCTGAACAGAACGGTACCCTGGCTGGGGCTCGAAAGCTCGAACGTGAGCGTGTAAGGGTGGAAGAATCCTCAACGCTGCTGTCCGCCGCTCTAAAATGGCAGATGGAGCTAAGGCAGTTTAGGCAGTTGGAGAGTAAGGAGCAGATCATCGTAAAGTGCCTTAGGTGCTTTGCTCGTCCGCGAGTTTGCATGCCGTTAGCTCGTCCCGTCTTCCCGTAGCGATCGACCGAATTCTGAAAAAATCGTGTCACACGTGCCCAACCTGCATTTTCGCACAGACGCAACTTTGCGAATTCGTAGGATAATTTGCTATGCTTTGGAGCTTTACTAGAGCATATTACTGCCTACGGAATTCACACGTTTCGGCCAGAAAGATTGGAAACTCACAGAGTTATTGCGCTCCGAACACGCCCGCGCGTGCAATTTAGCACAACAACGGTCTATGTTCTCCGTGCGCTTACTCGTCCTTATAACAGTTCTCGCCACAGCTACGAGCATGCCATCGTAAAATGCTTTCAGTCTTGTGCTCGCCTCGTATTCCTGTAGTAGTCGACTGAACTTGGAAAAAATCGCGTCACACAAGGTTTGCCTGCATTTTCGCACTGCTGTAACTTTTTCAATCTTAAGCTACGTCGCTATATTTCAGCACGCTTCTTGAACTTTCTACTGCCTACAAAATCCACAACTTGCAGCCGGAAAGACTCGAAGTTGACAGAGTTATTACGCTCAGAACACGCCCGCGGTGCAATTTGCGAGTTGTCGCGCCCAGTCGATTGATAGGTTCGATCCTATATACATTGTGCACAGCGCACTCCAAAGTCTCGCCGTAACAGAGTACAGCAATTTCTGAGTAGGGCGGCTGGGAACTTCTGTAAAACTACCCAAATGCTCACTCTACAGGCTGTCGCGTCGCCCACCCGATTGATAGGTTTGATCCTATTTACATTGTGCACAGCGCACTCCAAGGTCTTGCCGGGACAAAGTGCAGCAATTTCTGAGTAGGGCGGATGGGAATTTCCATAAAACTACCCAAATGCTCACTCTACAGGCTGTCGCGCCGTCCACTCGATCGATAGGTTCGATCTTATTTACATTGTGCACGGCGCACTCTCAGATGATTCCTGGCATGACGAAACACTTTACGCCATGCTTGAGATGCTCTGAGAACGTGCAAGTCCTGGAATATAAGCTTCTCCAACAGCAAAAAGTCTGCTCCAACCATCTTTGATCACCCACTGCTAAAATGGTTTGGCGAAGTTGTATATATGATTGCGTAGATCTCGAGGAGACGAATCGAACGGTGCCAACCGTTTCTCAAAACACCTCAAATTAGAGGATTTGTGAGCATGCAACGGTTTTCGACGCCTTGCGGGCGACAACTCGTCCGCGGCCGGCCTTCTCAATGGAGCGCAAGTTTTCAATTTTGGCCATTTTTGACCTTTTATATGAAATGCATATATCAAACGATAGAGCTCGATCTCCTAAGCTCAAATATACTCTTGCTTTTTCAAATAGATCACTGTTGGGCGAGTTATAGCAAAAAGACGCAAAAACCGCAAAAGCGCGGTTTTCTCGGCGTCTATTCAAAAGACGCGTCCGGTACTGTATGATTAACACAATTGATTATTAGTAGAAAAGTGGCTATTAAAACGAATTTGTTAAAATAATACCTTTCTTAAGCGAAAGACTGCTCTGCAAAATCTGAAAAAATGTTATCAGTGTTTGAATGGTTAAAAATGTCGTTATATCCATAGCTACAACAATCATCATACTCTATAATAACGCGCTAAGCGATGAGCCATTCCATCGATCGGCGCCGCCGCAGAAATTAGCGGGGGGAACAATGGGGGGGGGGGGAGGAATTACGACAAGAAAATAGCGGAAAATACCCAGACGTTCTCTACCTGCCTGGAAACTTTAGCCCTGTGGTAATCGCCATCGCTGAACACGAATCTGAAGTTCGTTTTTGAAGTTTCAATCGAAATCAATCGATACTGATCAAATTGCGGTGCGGGAAAATAACGGAAAATACCCAGACGTTCTCTACCTGCCTGGAAACTTTAGCCATGTGGTAATCGCCATCGCTGAACACGAATCTGAAGTTCGTTTTTGAAGTTTCAATCGCCATCAATCGATACTGATCAAATTGCGGTGCGGGAAAATAACGGAAAATACCCAGACGTTCTCTACCTGCCTGGAAACTTCAGCCCTGGGTAATCGCGGTTGCTGAACACGAATCTAAAGTTCGTTTTAAAGTATCGATCGCCATCAATCGATATTGATCAAACTATCGATTTTTTGTGGAAGTCGTTCAGGCGGTCCAAAAATTTACCTTTGGAGGTAGTCGAGGTTGCTGAACACCAATCTGAAGTTCGTCTTCGAAGTACCTACCGCCACCAATCGATGTTAATCAAACTATCATACTCTATAATAACGCGCTAAGCGGTGGGTCATACTATCGATCGGCCGCATAAATTAGTCATAAAATAAGGGGAAGATCGGGGGGGGGGGGGGGTGGGCGAATTACGGCACGAAAATACCGAAAAATATCCAGAATGTCTTTTCCCTGTCTGGGAAACACAGCACATTAGAAAATACGTGGTGAAAAAATTAACAAATCGAATTAGCCATCATTGTTACTTTCCGAGTGAGCGCAATTCTTAGTTTCATAGAAGTTCTGAATAGCAAGGGTAAAGAAACGAGATAATGATGAAGGAAAACTGATGAAGAAGAGCAGTGGCCTGCTTACATTGCAAGTCGTGGGAGATATCGGCTCCGGATACCAACTTAGTAAAAGGATAAAAGGATAAAGGACGGCGTTACTCAACTCCTTTTGGGATGCGCCATGCATTCTACCTCTACGAGATTTCCTGAGGCGATTTGAATGCGTATTTGGCCATACATTGACTTGCGGTGGCCATCCGATGACAAGTCAGCGCTTTATCCTTCCCAGACGAGTCTGGTACCAATTCACCGACCCCGGAGGGATGAAAGGCTTGGTTGGCCTGAGCAGGAAATCCGACCCAAGAACCTGGTATCGAGTGCAAGCGATAGCCGGCGCTTCCTCCGACTACGCTACACGCGCCCACCAACTTAGTAGGTCCATCAACTCTATCACAACCCATCAAAAACGGCTGCGTGGGGAAACGTAAGACGGTAGCGTAATCAGAAACAAGGTAGAGAAGTTCCAAACAACAAGGAAAATTAGAAACGAAAGGGTACGAAGCGGAAAAGACCAAAAAATCACACCAAAAAAAGCTCGAATGAAAAGTTCTTCTAAAATAAAGGATATCCTAGTTTTTAAGAAAGTAAAAATAACAGAATCATTCGTTTAGACGATATGTGGTATATGCAGTGTAGAAAGCAAATTTATTCTCTTCAATCCTTTTCTGAAAACCCGTCTGGTGCTTCTATTAGGGTGTCCGGGAAGTATGTGCAAAAATTTCGCAATACTCCAGATTTTTTCTAGAATGTTCTGAAGAATTCAGCATAAGTGCTATATATGGGCACTATCCTGTTGTACCTGCATAACATAATCTGCTCCGTCTTCCTTGCTTATTTCACTGTACGATAGCCGAACTATCTACCCATATTAGACACGTACTCCTTTACGAGTTTGAATCTGGGCACTCCGCTGCAGAAGCCTATCGAAACTTGTGTCTTGTATTCGGCTCTGAACTGCTTCTGTACGGTCTGTGAATAGCCTGGTTTGAACGCTTCAGAAGCGGGACAAGAGTCTAAAAAAACGTCTAAGATGAGCCTCGCTCTGGTCGACCGACAACGATATCTTTGGATGAACTGAGGGAACTGGCGGAGCAGCATCCATATGAAGGTGTGCGACATTTTGCTGCTGCTCTTGGCTGTTCCCGATCCACCGTGGACTGCGATCTCTTGGAATGGTTAAAAAAGCTCGCTCAGTGGCTCCCACCCGAACTGAACGACGGCAACCGGCGAAGACGTCTGGACATATGCACTCAGCTGCTCTCCCGAAGTCGCACCTTCAACTGGCTGGACACCATCGTCACAGGAGACGAAAAATGGGTCCTCTACGTCAACCACGCTCGTAAACGTGCGTTGTGTCAACGCGATGAAGTGCCGAACTCTTTCGTAAAAGGTGAAATTAATGCGAGGAAAGTCATGGTGAGCGTCTGGTGGGAGTTTATGGGATCTTCCATTTCGAGCTGCTGCCTGACAGCACGACTGTCACTGCCGTGGTGTACGCTGCCCAACTGCAAAGACTGGAGGACAACATGAGCAAGGAACAGCCCAGGCTCGAAAAAGTTCGCTTGCAGCACGACAATGCGCGCCCACACATCGCGAAGACGACTTCTAAGAAAATTCTGGGACTCGGATGGCCCCAAGTGGCTATCACCTTTTTCGATCACTTCAGCATCATTTGGAAGAGAAGCGATATGAAGATCGTGACCACCCCGAAAATGACCTCCGAGCTCTTTCCCCTCCAAGTCGCCGGATTTCTACGCCAGAGGAATTCGAAGTCTTGTGGAATGTTGGCGGAGAGTAGCGATGTTGATGGAAATTATTTGATTGATTAATAAAATGTTGATAAAAATTGTGTTGTTTTGAAAAAATTGTCGTATTTCTGCATATACTTTCTGAACACCCTAATAGTAGGCTAGGTGGTAGTATTTGTAAACGACGAGCTCCTCGAAAGAATTGAGAATCGAAAACTTTTTACCTGTATTTCTTAAAGTGTGTCGCCTTCAGACGCTCTCCCTCTCTATTATTACTGCGAATCCTTAGCTGATTATGGAGGAGTCGAAGCAAATTATATGTTTTCATCGGAGGCAGATCTAGGAGCAAAGATCGCTATGTCTACGAGGACATTACCACGTATAATGCATTTATAGCACTTAACTAGCGTCACCTGTCATTCCACTGATTGCAGGTTAGCACCAATGGGCGTCAGCTACGTCTTGTCAAGCTCTTTAGATGCCAATGTAGTCAGTCCTCATATCCTTTTAATATTCTATGGTAACATCTGCGGAACATTTGCTTGGAGTGCAGTCGGAGGAGGCGCCGGCTGTCGCGTGCACCCGATACCAGGTTACTGGTTCGGATTTCCCGCCCAGGCCAACCAAGCCTTCCATCCCTCCGGGGTCGGTGAATTGGTACCAGACTTGTCTGGGAAGGATAAAGCGCTGACTTGTTCATTGACTGACCACCGCAAGTCATTGTACGGCCAAATACGCATTCATATCGCCCCCACGACATCCCGTAGAAGTCGAATGCGTGGCGCATCCCAAAGGAGATTGAATAATGCCGTTCTTTATCCTTTAACATTTGCTTATCAACTGTATAACCCTGCCTCAGATTTCGGAATGTTAGACACAGCGCATTAAAAAATGAACGCTGGTTTGAACCGTCTCGTCGTTAAACTCTATGCGTTGAATTTTTTAAAGATTTTTGAATGAAAAATTTTCATCACATCTCGTTAGAAATACAGTTAGCTGCGCACTGTTGTTTTAGATATAAAAACTATTGAAAACCCCTTGTACAGGTGCTTCCCTCCGAAAATCGTACATTGTATGTAGGCTAAATGATTGTAACAATTCTTCTGTAAGCTGACTACTACTAATAATAAAGTTTAGAATTGAATAAGAACTCAACACCTTATTTCTGAACTGTTACTGTCATATGCACAATGACTCATCAAAGGTGCATAACTTTGCAGCCAGCGAGCTTATCGTCAAAATTTAAGGCTGAAGTGGTGCAGGCAAAGATGAAAACGCTGAGCTCTGTAGCTTGTCAAGGTTGCGCAATGGACAATTCAAGGTCAAATAACAGATTGTATTAGGCTGCCCCATAAGTCCCTGCCGTTTTTTTCAACGATTCACTTGCAGATTTCGCCGGCGGTCTCTTGCATAGCGCTGCATAGCTTTCGAAAGAAAATGATTTGCTCTATCAGAGCATGTATTGCATTTTTTCACCCTGAATTTTATCAATTTTTAGGTCGTTGAAGTGAAAAGTGAAAAGTGAAAAAGTAGCCATTTGCGCACTTGTTCTCTCCGCTTAGGTTTGTAATTTTTCCGCAGTTTTTTTACAGCACTTGGAAGACAATGTTTTGTACTACAAGAGTGTGTGTTGGTCCTATTTTCTCACTTGTTCTTTTTTCGTCCGAATTTTTACCAAAACTCCGGTTCTGTGGTTGAAATTTTTTGCTTGGTGTTATATGTCGTTTGGAAAAGAATGTCTTGTTCAGTAAGAATTTGTGTCGCGTTTATTGGCTCACGCTGATTTCTGTCGAATATCAACAACTGAAGAAGGAGAAGGAGTTGTTGGTGGAGACCATTTTTCTCTTTTTGACGTTTTGTTGATATTCAATAGAAATCAATAAACGCGACACATATTCTTCTAGAGCAAGACATTCTCTTTCGAATGACATATAACGCCCACCCAAAATGTCTAACCACAGAGCAGGAGCTGTCGGCAAAAATAACCATCCTCCTTCGGACGTCCCAATTTGATGACCAAAAAATCAATAAAGGACAAATGAGCAATAAGCACTAACATATATTCTTGTAGTACGGAACATTGTCTTCCAAATGCTTTAAAAAACTGCGCAAAAAATTACAAACCTAAGCGGAGAGAACAAGTGCGCAAATGGCTACTTTTTCACTTTTTCACTTTTCACTTCAATGACATAAAAATTGACAAAATTCAGGATGAAAAAAGAAATGCAATACACGCTCTGATAGAGCAAATCATTTTCTTTCGAAAGCTCTGCAGCACTAGGCAAGAGACCGCCGGCGAAATCTGTAGTGAATCGTTAAAAAAAACGGCGAAGACTTATGGGACAACCTAATAGATGCGCTGCAATAGTAAAGGACGACATGCATGCGTGGATTATCCAGTAAATTAAAAATTACATCTAAGTTTCGTACCTCTCTTCGAGTTCCAGCCAAAATATCTAACTAGGGAAGGGTTTCGATCTCCCATGGAACTTCAAGTTAAGACCACGACATTTAGAAAGAGCTCGGAATGCTGATTACGAGTATGGTTTTCAAAATTGCAAGATAAAATTCCTGAGCGAGTTGTCGCCTGCCGAAATCGGGGGGGCTGAACCAAAGGCTGGCCGGACACGCTAGAGCGCGAGTGGTGAGTCATCGGGGTTCCGTAAGAAGGGCAGCCAGCTCCGACGGTGGCGCAAGGGTAGTGCTCCTGCTCGTCAGGTGCGACGTCGTGGGTTCGGTTCCCTTTGCTAGTCTAGAGGTGACTGGGAAATGCACCCTCACTGACGTAATGGGAAACCACGCATTAAGGCTCCACCCTATCTGCTTTCACCGACCATGAGTTCGTGACTGTGATTCTTCCCACGCACGAGAGGGCTGATTGCCGTACTAGAGAGTGTGATTAAGATCCGGCGAGTGCTAGGTATTTCAGCCTCAAAGGTGTCATACAGCATGCTTGCCTATGGTGCCCCTTTGCGAGAATTTCTACGGATTAGGCCTGAGAAATAGTGTTTGTCTTGAGGAGCAGCAAAGTGCTTTTCAACACACAATTCCATTCAAGCCACTACTCATCTTCCTTTGAATGCCTACCACTTGTATCTCTTAACAATGCAACATTTTCAGCTATAACTATTTTTCTATCACGAGGTAGCGCTGTATGACCACGTATGAAAAGCTTCCTTATCTGGACGACGAAGAATGTAGGAAGGTGGGTTTGAGTTAGTGATCATGTTAGATAGGCGAGGTCACAACTACTAGGTGTCCAATAATTCCTGTCCGAAAATTTTCAAAATTCTATAATTTTCCTTAGAAGTGTTATAATATCAGGCAAGTGTAAAAACCTGGAAGGTTCTCCAGAGTTCCACGCTAGGGGTATATAAGGTGCAGTCGCCGCGTCTAGCTACCAGTACAAGCTAAAATGGACCAAGGTCGAATTCGTACGTTCGTGTACTACGAGTGTCGTCCGCATCGCAAGGAGTTTCTCGAGGACCTGGTCACTGAGGGTGAGAGCTGGGTCCTCTACGACAACGTCGCCCGCCGTGCTGTCTGGATCCCGCGCGGAGAAGAGCCACCGACGATGCCAAAAGCCGACCTGCACCCGCTGAAGATCATGCTCTGCTGCTGGTGGGACGCCAAGGGCATGCTGTACTTCGAGCTGCTCCCGCAAGGCAGGACGTCACCGCCTCCATCTACACCGATCAGCTCGAGAAACTAGCCGCCGCCATCCGAGAAAAGCGTCCCCGACGGGCCTCGGTCCACCTGCTGCACGACAACGCGCGCCCCCACGTGGCGAAGGAGACCCAGCAGAAGTTGGCGACGCTCGACTGGGAGACGGTTGCCCATCCACCGTATTCCCCGGACTTCGCCCCCTCCGACTACCACTTGTTCCGCCCGCTGAAGCACCATTTGGCCGGAAGAAAATTCACCAACTACGACAACCTCAAATCCGACATCGCGGACTTCTTCGAGTCGCAGCCCCCGGAGTTCTGAGCGAAGGGCATCGGCGACCTGCCCAATCGATGGGCCACTGTTGTGGATAACTGTGGTGATCATATTTGTTGATTAGACTTGTTTTTCAATAAAGTTGAAAAAAATTAAATATGGTGAAATTTTCGGACAAGAATTATTGGACAGCCTGGTACTCTCACCAGGGAAGGGTCTCAGGCGTATGTCTGTACGGGGAATGGATAGTGTAAAGGAACACGCTGATAATGCTATACTGTACCCCACCTTCAAGGGCCTGTAGCTCTTTGTTCAAGCACCCAGCAATAACGAAAGATTTTTTACTATATGAAGGATGAAAATATTCGCAGTACTACCCACTTTCCACGTTCAGATCTACGCCTGAGACCCTTCCCTAGTCACTACAATTTTATGTTTGGAGAAGAAGGATACGAAGTCCTTTCAAGAGAAAGGGTTAGAAAAGGGTTTTTGAAAACTATAGTATAGACCTCCTCGCGCCAAGCAAACAGTATTGACTGCTAAAACTTCAAAAAGTCACACCCTTCTATAATCTCTTTGAATCCTTGAGTGAGCTCTTTATGTGATGCTAGCAGTCAGCCGAAGCAGCCAATTTCACTGATTGTTGTGGGTATTGTTCTAGTAATTGATAATAATCAATGCTTATTGTCAAGACTACTCAGAAAAAATCGATAAAATTAAATGATAGTAACCGATAATTTTTAGCATTTGTGAGGCCTGTTCACCACCCATTATATTCGCGTATTCGAAACGCTCTTACACTAACTAGAGAAGGGTGATTTCGACATCCCCCATGGAGCTTAAATTTGAGACCAGGATCATTAGAAAGAGTTCGGAATGCTGATGATAAATATGGGTGTTAAAATTGCAAAATGAAACTCCTGAGCGAGTTATGGCCTGCCGAAATAGGGTGGCCTCACCACGGGCTGGCCGTGCGACACATCTGGCGCGAGAGTGGTGAGTCATCGGGGCTCAAGCAGGGGCCGCTAGCTGCGGCGGTGGCGCAGGGGTAGTGCTCCTACTCGTCAGGTGCGACGTCGTCGGTGTGGTTCCCATTGATGGCGGCTTTTTCGCAAATCATAATTTGTCTTCGAAACCACCTTCTATTCCCACACAAAGAGACAATCTACTGAAGGTTCTGTCGTAGATTTACCGCATGTTTTGCGCCCCTAGGTTTTCAAACTTTTTGAAAAACTCATGGCATAAAGCAGGTTACATTGATGATCAATCAGGTGTTTTTATTACTCCTGGTGAATATTTGTTTGATCTTGCTACAACTGAGTGTTTTGCTGTTGGTTGCAGAGCGGCTGCATGTATAAGATGTGCAGTGTGTGAGCCACATGTCTGCTTCACACATTTTTTTTTGCTTTGTTCCTCGAATGTCAAGGTTTTTAGAAACACCTTTAATTGTTCATTATATGATTTGGACACTATTTATGCAAAATAGTAAATAAAATACCACCATAGCAGTTTTTTGCCTTCAGGCATTTTTACAAACGTGTATGACCGTTTTTCCTGCTATTTAATCAAACATGTGTCACAATTCAGAATAAAAGGCCACTTCGAAGATAAATTATGATTTGCAAAAAGGCAGGTAGCAGTGGGAACCGAACCCATGATGTTGCACCTGACAAGCCGGATCACTACCGCTGCGCCACTGCCGCAGCTGGCGATCCCTTCTTACGGAGCCCGATGACTCACCACTTTCGCGCCAGGTGTGTCGCATAGCCAGCCTGTGGTGAGGCCACCCTATTTCGGCGGGCGATAACTCGCTCGGGAGTATCATTTTGCAATTTTGACACCCATATTCGTAATCAGCATTCCGAGCTCTTTCTAATGATCTTGGTCTCAACTTGAAGTACCATGGGAGTTCGAAACCCTTTCCGAGTAAGTGTTGACGGACTAACCGATTGAAAGCTGTCCGTTTGCGGGATAAGATGTGGATCAAATGGTATCCATCATTTCTCGAAAAACCTTGATATGGATAAGTCATTAGCACAACGGCTTGCGACGGATTAAGGGCTGGGCACACTCCTGCTGCTTGACGCAGCTCCAATGATGAAGAATAGGGCAGAGACGCAGAGTACGTGTCTCTGCATCAGGTGCGGCGGCGCGCTTATGGCACACTTCGCTTCAGCGTTGAGGCCCAGCGTCAGCGCTGAAAGCGTCAGCTTCACGGAATGGGCTCAGTCACTCCGTGAAGCTGACGCTAGCGAGCAAGAGATAAGATAAGAAAGACAGGAAAGCCCTTTCCTCAACCAAAGCAGCCAACCGGCCAGCCGAGCGATGGTTGGCAGTGGTTCAATGCCGACACCAGAGAAAGAAACAACGACCTCCTCTCAACGCAAACATGTCCTGAGCCTGAGAGCGACGCCCCGCCCCGTTTTTGACGCACTAAAGCCGTTGCCGAATGTGCCCAATTCTTTAATCTTTCGTGACGAAGCGTATTGTACATATGTGGCGAGCTCCCACTGTGCTTTACCTGAAAACTCCTGACAGTGAAATCAGTAGCAGAATTATGTGTGGTATGTACTAATTAGACTTCAATTCTCAGGCTAATAAATTGTCGAACGTTGTTATTTGATAAGTTGCCGAAATGTGTCATTATTTTTAGGCAGGGGCGGATGCTGTGAGATATCCATTGTATCGATACATCATGTGTTTCACATTGGTCGAGTCGGTTGCAGCGGTGTTCGTCCTGCTCTATGTGGAGTTGAAGCATATACCGAAAACAACTTTCCATCCGAATTTCAAGGTCGAACAGAAGTCCTTTCTTCTTTTCACGTAATATGTTAGAAAGGAACGTTTAGTAAGAGGCGCTTATTTCTCGTCGGATGTGCGTAGTAGTCGATTTTATCTTTTTTCACTCTTCAGCCCTAAATGACCAATATATAGAAAAAACATAGCAACACTTTCAATAATTTTCACTTTTTTGTTCAAGCCTTGAGCGGCTGGCTCTCACAAGTAGAGCCTCCAAAGTGCCTGTGAGCTTTTACGATGTAGTTTTTGAAGAATGTAGGGTCTCTTGGGAAGTTCAAAACCGTATTGATTTTTTCGGAATGCTCTTCCGTGGTCGAAAAAATGCGTGTGGAAAGTTGAGCGATTACACTACACCCTGATGCCATCCAAATGAATGTCGTCTGCTGGCGCAGTGGATAACGATGTCGTATCTCAGCAGCACCGAATGGGTTTTACGGTTCGACCCCCGGTGTCACCATAGTTTCTGCACACATCGAGTCGTTATTATTATGTGCTTGCGTGATAACAGGAATCAATTTGTAAACGTACACGATTAATAATTTATGCAAATGTTAAAGATTTACCGGTACCAAACCAAATTCACGACCTATCCCCTGAAGTGTATAGGTTTGTTGCATTTATAATATTGTTGTTGATATAGTACAATGCAAATACGTTCCATTGAGAGGTAACACAAATGAGAGCATAAAAGAGCCACATTTACATATAAGGATAAACGATAAAGGACAGCGGTACTCAATCCTTTGGGATGCGCCACGCATTCTACTTCTACGGGATGTCGTGGAGGCGATATGAATGCATATTTGGCCATACAATGACTTGCGGTGGCCAGCCGATGAACAAGTCAGCGCTTTATCCTTCCCGGACACGTCTGGCACCATTTCACCGACCCCGGAGGGATGGAAGGCTTGGTTGGCCTGGGCGGAAATCCGAACCAGGAACCTGCTATCGGGTGCACGCGACAGTCGGCGCCTCCTCCGACTGCGCTACACGCGCCCGCACTTACTTTCTAGAAGCATTAATCGTGTACAAATTGACTCCTTTGATCATGCAAGCACATAATAATAACGACCCGATGTGTGCAAAAACTAATACGAAACCGGGGGTCGAGCCGTTAAATCCACTCGGTGCGGCCGAGAGACCACACCACATTGCTATCCACTGCGCCTGCAATCACATTCGGTTGGGTGGCAGCGGGGAGTGCGTTTTTACCACAGACGAGCATTCCGGAAAAAATTAACTACGGTTTTGGACTCCCATATGGAACTCTACATCCTGTAAAAACTACATCGAAAAAGCTCAACGGCCACTTTGGAGGCTCTCCTTTTCAGAAGGATATTTATTTGCGATCAAAACTTTTGCGACAGGCGGGATTCGAGCTTTCTGATTTCCGAGCAGTGGACCACCAGCGCTCAATTTAGCTGCGATCGAAGCTCTCGTCTGGCTCTAGAGTTTTGTTTGCTACTAAACATCTTTCTAAAAATTTTAATCATTTTTAATTTGCTGCTTTTTTCCATGCTTCTATTGAAAGGCTCAGCTGCAGGAACATCGATTCCTTCACTTAAACTGTTCGCACTTAATGGAATCTCCCTCAAACTTGCAGGGAGCACTTATTAACACCAAATCTGATCAGATGTGATAACTTTCTGCCAAGTGAAATTTCCTTTTTTAGATACTCCTCATAGCATACTTTGCTAACGCAACAATTCACGCCTTCGCCCACGGTGCAGGACAGGTAACTTTTGTGCATGTTGTAGTGTAATGCTGTAGTAGTGTATTGCTGCTGTAGTACATTGCTGTTGTAGTGTATTGCATTTTTCGTAATGTTAAACGGCATTGAGCAAACCCGCGCAATGGACGGTACGCGAAAGGTTGACTACCCATGCTTTTTTGCATTGTAAAGCTTCCTTCTCCAATAAACCGTTCGTGCTCTCCGACGTCTACGGCGACCTCCACAACAGTGCACCACCTTGTTTTTTGCTTATAGACAACGATGACTATTTAGAGATCACACATAATTTGAAAACAGTCAAGCTTTGAACCCATATTAATCTGCTAAATGCACTAGCACATATTTATAACTTGTTACCATTCTAGCTATGTGGAACGGCACCGTGGAAGAGTAGACGTAGGAGGCGCCGGGTTCGCGTGCACCCGATTCCAGGTTCTTTGTTCGGATTTCTCGCCCAGGCCAACCAAGTCCGCCACACACCGGGGTCGTTGCATTGGCATCAGAATTGACTGGAGAGGGCAAAACACTGATTTGTCCATCAGCAGGGGGATCACCTCATACGTGGACGACTGCGTTCTCGACTCAGCGGTTGGCCCACTCAAAAATTATACCACTGCAAAAAGATTATTCCACACCGCGCTGCACAACTTCAGCTTTGCCTTCCACTCAAAACTAAATCAGCCGTTCTACGTGCCCTTCCGGTGGATTGGTTTCGAGCTCTCCCGGACAGTATAAAAGTACTTGACTTTGTAGGTTGATTTTCTCTCCTCAATTCCTCTCTTCCAATCTTTGCCTCCTTAGTAATATAGCCTCTTACCTACTTCTTCCACTACAGTTCTGGACATGCCGCTGCGTCCAACAAGCACAAGCGACGCCAAAGATGAGAAGCGGCGCAAAAGGGCGTCGGAGAGCGCCGTTTTCCGCTCGCCACGCGTCGCGCCGGATGCAAATCACTTCAGGGCGCGGCGTCCTCAACTTCTAGACGTTAGGCTAATGGAAGGAGCCCACCCATGCGCATGGACGAGCATGGCCTTCTGCATGGAGTTACTGTCGGCATGGCGTGCTGTGAACAATACATACATATAACCCCGACAGAATCAATCGAGTGGGCGCGACAAGTAGAGCTAGCGTATGGTAAGTTTTAACGGGAATTCCTAGCCTACCTACTCAGGAACTGCTCTAAGACTGTCCACCATTTCTTTGGAGTGAGCCGTGAACAATGAAGAATCGAGCCTATCAATCGAGTGGGCGCGACAGCTTGTAGAAAGAGCATTTGGGAAGTTTTGTCAGAAATTCCCAGCCGCCCTCTTAGGAGTTGCTCTAAGACTGTTAATTCTACCTTCGGAATGAGCCGTGAACAATGCATATAGAAACGAATCTATCAATCGAGTGGGCGCGACAGCTTGTAGAGTGAGAGTTTGAGGAGTTTTATCAGAAATTCCCAGCCGCCCTACTCAGAAGTTGCTCTAGGACTGTCCAGCTTGCATCTGGAGTGTGCCGTGAACAATGTATACAGAATCGAACCTATCGGTTAAGGTGGCGCGACCGCTCGCAAATTGCATACGCGGGCGGGATCGGAGCACAATAACTCCGTCAGGTGCGAATCTTTCCCGCTGATCTCCTGCGCCCTTTTGCGCGTCTTCTCATCTTTGGCCCCGCTTGTGCTTGTTGGACGCTGCGGCATGTCCGGTACTGTAGCACTACTCCCTTTCATTGGTGAGGCATTCGAGTAGTACTATGCCAAGGTTTGTCTGAAATGGCAGAGAAACGAACCCTTGACATGCCTTTATAAATATTCCTTCACTTTGTAATTATTTGCCTCCATTAAGCCACGCATGGTTAGGCCTACCATTGACACTTAAAATACCGTTGACAGTAAATAATCTGCTGGAATAAAAGATGAGCCCTTCCGACCAAAAGACAGAGAAATTTCTACCATTTTAGATTTATTTGCTCGTCCTAAACTACACAGCCTCCGTTTGTCAATTATTTATTCCACTAAATTTGTACAGAGTAGCTCATTTAATCATGGTTTACACAATTTTCACTCAGGTAATATTTTGTGATACGAATTCCTACTAACAGCTAATAATTAGTTCCAGGTGTTCCTGCAATTAGCCGTGTGCTGCGAGAGAACGTTCGCCACGTGGTTCGTGCAGACCTACGAGGGAAAAAGCTCTTCAATCGGAATTGCTTTAATTTTGATTGCGGTAATATCACTTCTTTATGTGAAGAGCTAGATGAGCAACAGCATTCACCAGCATTCACCACTTCTTTCCTTGCCAGCGAAGGATCTAAACATAGGTCTTAATGGAGAAGCGATGAATTATGTATATATGTTGAGACGCTTCCTGAGTTGAACGCAGCAGATCCCGACTGAAAAAGTGTATTATACGTAACCATTGCTGTTGTAGCTGAGGCAGCGAAGTGTGCTCGACCTTTAAATGTTAAACGAAGGCGGAAACATTTGAAGCACTAAACAGATGAAGCTTTCGGTGCGACCCTATACCTGACCCAATTAGTTCTAGCGCATTTTCTTTTATTTAGATAGAGCGCTCTATGTTCTAGTTAGCTTTTTTTACGACGATAGCGATTTTCGTGTGTCTAAGCCATGGGACGAAGAGCGCGCACAAATGTGACACGACATATCTTGACCCAAACTTCGTCTATGGATAAATTTCGGATGCCGAACACGGTGCTAATGTTCGTATCAGCAGTTACGGATGGCTGTCTCCCCCCCCCCCCCCAGATCGTTAACTAGGGCGGTCCTATTAGAATGGTAAAAAAGACATGAGGAATTTATTTGTTTCTTACATGGCTAAAATCCATGTGAAGAACAACATAACTAGAAACAGTATAGAATGACATCCACATGACACTGGCTAACGATCCAGACCAAAGTGTAATAGAATGATTAGAAAGTACTTGCGATAAAAAACACCCAGAGAATGAAGAATAGAAAGGAGAACAAACCAGAGGGGCTCTGCCACAAGATCTTGTTATGTCCTAGAATTATTTATGAATCGAATTGCATTCGTAATAAATGGCTTCAGCTTGTACGGGTTTTGGTAGTTTCATATAATCCGAACCTGCTCTAATAACAAAAAAAAATTATGTCGAATTGAAGATTTTGCAGTGCTTAGAGGAAGTTTCTCTCCTCCACCTCGGGTTCTTGATGGTTTCACCATGAAGAAATTACGTTTATCAAGTCCACAGAAACCATGGAGAATTTTGTGAACCATTACAAGGTCGCATATTCTTCGTCTGTACGAAAGTGTCTGTAGTCCAAGTTGTTTGTTTCTTACTTCACTGCTTGGAATTATAGCGTGATAATCAAAGCCACATTTCCTATTTGGACTTTATTACTTATTACTTACTTACATTTTTTGGAATGGGTCCGATGTAGCCAGAACTAGGTCTAGGAGGTTATTTTGGTGCTCGTGACAAATCAACCGTTTTTAAAATTATTTTAGCCAACTAGCGAGGGTATGTTGCGATAGGTATGGGCAACGCTCTCCAGCGCATACCTACCGTCACATACCCTGGCGACGACCGTTCTGCCTTGTGGAAGGCTTTCGAAATTACCGCTTTTGTTGAGTTCTTCGATATCGGGATTCGGAACGCTCATGGAGTTTTCAACAGCGATGTTAAAACATTCCATTCAAAACTTCACCAGTTACCTTTCAGGTATGTCATCAAAACCGAGAAAATAAGGAATTCAAAAGGGAAAAAGGAAACGAAGGAGGCGCTATGGAGAAAAGCAATGATCGTAGATTATTACGAAAATGAAATTGAACGCATTGCTAAAAAGCGGAAGTACGATTTGTTCCCAGCTTCTCACATACCTCCCACATAGAGCTTTGGAAACGTTGGTGGTCCTGACACGACTACTGATCAAGAGGGAACTCGGCCATAATCGAAAAGGACATCGGCATCGTGTTCAGCATCCTGAGTAGCCTATCTGTACAAAGGTTATATGGACCGTATATCATTCTTGTTAAAATAATATGCCTTCGCGCACCATTGAGCGCCAGCATCGTGAACGTGTTAAGGGCAGCCAAATATGAGCGTTGCAAGGAACGGCGTTCCACTCTGTCCGTTATGTTTTCGGTTTGATCCAAAAATTGTTAAAGTAAATGTTTTACTACATCCGAGGATGAAATAAATCCGTGGCACGCTTTAGACATTGTCACCGCTCTTGTTCGAGTATCTCATCTACTCTTGGGATGCATTTGAGGATACAGCACTATCCTTTCTCATGGTTCCTCCAAAGTCGTTTCGTGGATTCAACACCTTCTTCATTGTCAATATGGGACTTTGCGTTGCTGGAAATGCTCTAATGCTATTTCTCGTTGTCTACAACCGAAGGCAGGAGGCACGGTTAGTGAACAATAAATTTCACAGCGCACAGAAACGCACGTCATAGAACATCGTTTTTTAATTAACAAGATTGTTTTTTAAACAGAGTTATTGACGATTGTTTTTCGACTTTCATGATTTCTGCCTTTTTATTTATTTTTTTATTTAAAGACGAGGAATGTGATCACACGTGTAAAATTAAGAAACCGAAAGAAAATAAACATAAACAAATAGCTACACAGTAACGTCTAGACAAACAGTGAACAAATAACTGCAAAGTAATGTCTGCTATCTGTAACCAAAACAGTACAATCAGGACAAGTTCCAGAAAAAAGACTTAGAATTACAATAACAGGTCACTTCTCAATAAGATTACGGAAGGCCTGGACAGACAACCCCAACGACATTTTGTCATCACTTAGTAACGTGTTGAATTGGCTGACGTTCCTATAATTGAAGAAGTTTGTCCTAATCTTTGTCTTTGCAACCGCGACGTTAAGCCGTAGTTTACCTCTCATAGTTCTAGTCAACGGTACACCGAAAAACGTAAGTGGATTTATGGAGAGCCTCTGAGTTAGAATTTTGAACATCATGGTGAGATCAGCCTTTCTTCTTCTACTTGCCAGCGTTGGAAGGCCAAGTGCTTTTGCCCTTTCTAGGCCATTGTGCAGCTGCAGGTAGTGGACATCATAACATCTCAAATATAGCTTTCGGGTAAAACTGTTCTGAACGCTTTCCAAGAAATCGATATCCTTCTTTTTACAAGGATTCCAAACAGTTATTCCAAACTCCAATATCGGTCGAACGTAGGATTTATAAACCCGTAAATATACTTGGGGATCCTTCGATCGTAGAAGTCTGAACAGAGTATAGATGGTATAGTTCGCTTTCCTCGCAAGTGTTCTGTAGTAACTGCCGAAGTCAAGGTTAGTATTAATCAAGAAACCTAGGTCTCGAACTTCCTCTACAGGCATGAGAGTTGTGGATTGTAGTTTGTATGGGACCGATGTCTCACCCTTCGGACCAAATAGCATGAATATTTAAAACTATATTTAAAACAATATTTAAAACTTGTCGTTTTCAAATCAATGTGGAGACTTCTAAAACCAAATCTAACATCTTTCAAATCAAAACAAGCGTTTTTCAGATGGAGCACACATTCTATTTTTCGGCATTATGAAAATATACGATTATTCTCCTAGCCGTTTAAGGTTTAAGGCTAAGAGTTCAAGGCTCGAGCACACTTTGCTGTAGCAGTAAACCGAGCTTGATCAGCAAATGGTGGTGCACGCTGCTTTCGCAAAGGATGCGCGCAGTAAACAGCAGCGCGCTTTTTAAATACGCCTGCTCTTGCCTGCAGCCGAATGTGACATTTCCTGCTGCGGCGGCAAAAAGGCCCCCGCTGCCGCAATAAAGGGTGCTCACGCGGCGCTGCATTTGCTGCGCAGCAAAAGAGGCAGCGGTTCGATACTATCCGCAACCATCGCTGCCGCAGCAGAGGCAGCGAAGTGTGCTCGACCCTTAAAGGTACCCACACACACTTCTGCGGCAACATCGGTCGCCGCTATGATTAAGGATAGGGCAACGCCGCAGAAGTGTGCGGGGCCTTAACGCATTCACGACGAGAGCGTTTTCGGCCCAATGCGCGCGACGGCCGGCTGCCCTTTTGAGGCGCGTATGTGCGTTTATTATGTTTGTGCAGTGGGAAGTCTCATCTTGTTAGTTACGATAAAGCCAATCATACTTCTGTTTACGCAAACCCAACAATGACTTCTTACTACAATTTGCAAATTTGAAAAGGAAATCGAACAAAAGCATCATTAAAGAAAGTTCTTCCCAAAACTTCCCCGTCAACTCAAATGAGTGGACATCGAATGTATTATAGTATTCTAATTCGCACTAAAAGGATGAAAACATTGTTTGAAGTTTTACAAGATTTTCATTTTTTAGAGAAAAATGAATTCAAATTTGTCTTGAAAAAAACTTCATTTTTCATACATAAGGATAAGGATAAGGATAAAGGACGGCGTTACTCAATCCCTTCTGGGATGCGCCAGCGCATTCTACTTCTACGGGATGTCGTGGAGGCGAAATGAATGCGTATTTGGCTATACAATGACTTACGTGGCCAGCCGATGAACAAGTCAGTGTCTATCCTTCCCAGACAAGTCTGATACCAATTCACCGACCCCGGAGGGATGGAAGGCTTGGTTGGCCTAGGCGGGAAATCAGAACTAGGAATCTGGCACCGGGTGCACGCGATAGTCGCGCCTCCTCCGACTGCTCTACACGCGCCCTTTTCACATAATTAAAGAAGAAATCGCTTCATAAGCTCATCCAGCTGTTCACTATTTACCTTCATTTGATGATGTACTTGAAAGTGTGGGATAGATACTTCTGTTTTTTAAAATTGTATCTTTTTTTACCGTAGGCTAGTGAGTTAGCTCCAGTTACCTTTACTTTCAATCAGAGGAAATCGCAACATGCTGGACGAGCGCATCTCACGATCTTTTCTTTTAGTACAGTACTCAAAAATCTTTGCTGGCCTGCGCTTTGAAATGAGTCTGATTCATTTTTTTCCTAAAAAATAAAAATAAATGCTGAAATACAAATCTTGGATAAATCTGGAAAAAACAAATTAATCCGCACGAATTCGCAAGACGCTCGATCTTGTTTCTATGATGCTCTCTTTCGTTTAAGAAGAGTATAATTTGATTTCAAAAGTCTGCACTTCAGTTTGGAAAGTATTCAGTTTGATTCGGGATTGGCAAATTTGCTGTTTAAAATGAAATTAAATTAGCTTAGTCGTGCCCTTGTACTAGGCACACTATTGCAAATTTCCTATTTCAGAGTTATCACTTTATCGTCAAAATATCAAGTGAGAGAAAACGTCATCACGACCAGAATCGCAGCTTCCTTATCTATCTTACAAATGTAGGTTTGAACAATTTATTTTAAATCTGTAATATTCTTCTCTAATTATTCATTCACTTTGAGATTATTAAATCGTTTTTTAGCTTTTTTTTGTTGAAATGGAACATAAAGCACATAAAAATCGAAAAGGGAAATAAGAGACGCATACGTAAGACATACAGCGACTCTCATAAAAACCATGTGGGGCAACTGCTAAATCGACTTCAAAAGGAAAAAGAAAGCAACGTAAACTCATCGAATATGACATCTAAACCATATTACATCCGTTACATTAAATAAGACCCTCTGTGAGTAATAAGATCTTGAAAAGCTTGAACAAATAATTCTGGATAACTCTTTTTCACCAAATAAACTCCTGTAAGCCTTCATAATTGTGAAGAATTCCCTTCCTGGTCCCTTTTTGGGATTTAGACGCAGAGGATATATCATAGTTGGAGAGGGGCACATATCTAAAAAGTATGTACCAACTCTACTTAGGACTTACAGAGCGGCTTCTACAGAATACGATAGGAACTAAACTAAAAAAAAAACGATTTAAAAAAATGAAAAAATAACGTTTGCTTTCGCCGCGGTTGTAAGCAAGCAAAGTTATGTCCCCTCCTTACCATACTGGATCCTGGTTATAACATGACATGTGGTCGGCATGCCTCCATTGCGCCGCTCCTCTTCGCCAGCCGAGACAGCTGTAAAACCGCGGCGATTTTTTGTTTTCTGTTCGTTTTGTGTTTACTATAGGTTCTATTTGTTCTCCAGGAACCGCTTGGTGAGTCTCAATTCATTTTTAAAAACAAGCTGAACGTAACAGTAACCGCTGCCCCTCCCAATTAGGAAGGACCCGGAAAATTCAAATTCCGGTCAAGCGTTATGAGTAGCAAAATCTCTCGCGTCTCACTTGCCAGCTGGGTTTATCGGAGTGGATCTATGACCATTAAAACAGATCGGAATACATCCAAGCTGCTCGTGTGGAAACTACTTTGTCGCTCAGGCGAAGTCCGCAGCTGGTTTTCCAGAAGCGCATACAGCGGGAAACACATCTACACAATTTTTTCTTGTTCTGTGTGCAAATTGCGCACAGAACATCAGAAAATTGTGTAGTCTACAAAACCCCTCAAGTCTCAACCAGACAGTTGAAATGCAAAAAAACCGGAGCGCGGAACGATCGAACCCAGACCGCGTTCGCACGCAGCAACGCGCCATCCACTGCGCCACGGTCCATCTGTCAGATGCGCCACCGCGGACGTACAAGAGACCAATGCGCATCGATCGAATGCTCACGTGGACGCTGACACATCCATCCCACGTGAGAGGCGCGTCGAACAAGTATGGTATCGTTCCAACGCGCTCCTATGCCATGCATCTATTCCGATCAGTTTCTAGGAGTCTTATCAACTCCCGGTTTATCCTATTTAAAATAAATACGTTCATCCCATTCACAGAAAGATTTTGCATAAACTTCGATTTGTTATACTAGTAATGTTTGAACATTCATCTTAGTAATGGTACGATTACAAGGTTTTTTCTTGTTATATGTTCCTGGAAAAGAGTCGCATGCTGCCTTGCCTACGAATCGATGGCCCTCGTTCGCGAGGATGCATGCCCCTGTTGAGTGAATTCCGCCATTTGCTCCATGGTGCTACGAGGTGAAAAGGAGACCCAGGACTTAGGGGGGGGGGGGTACAAGGGGGACCCCATGATGCAAACAGACCACGCCACTTCATGGCAGAGGGGGGCTCCGAGTGCGGACTTCTCCCTCAATATATTATGGAGGAATGTGGGATAGGCAGGACCGCTCCGACTGAAAGGACTGTACTGGCTATCCAAGGCTAGGCGAGCTCCATCCGGGCTCGTCGTCTTCCCTAAAATGCAGTCGGCCGCACTGCATGGCTACGAGCGGCAAGGCTCCGCTCAGAGAATCTCCGGGATGATGGTAGAAGCGGGCTCACAATGCGGCGCCACAAAGCCGCGCTCGTGCAGTCGCTCGACATGACGACGGGAGTATAGAATGGACTCGGCGGGGAACGGCGCCCAGCCTGTCCTCCGATCGATAGCGTGCGCAGGCAGGCCGGATCTCGGGAGCGCCTCATCGGGGTCCCGAGCGGATACGGTAGCCCGCGAGAATTTGAAATAGAAGGGAGCGACCATCGCATTCGCGACACGCGAACTAAATTCGTTAACGGCAACATAGTTGTCGCTACCAACTATGTTGCCGTTAACGAATTACATTTTTTATGGATACATTTTTTATGAAAAATTAAATGAAGTAATAAGTTTTAAGTCATTTCCGTTTCCGTATTTTGCACTCCGGTTTTCGCACATTTTTAATCACAATCAATCACATTTTTGTTCCGTTTTCAGTGTTCCGCATTTCTCGAAAAATTTCCGAACATTACTGTTTGAGTTACTTGCATTTTCGTCTTTCTGAGGCAGAGGAGCTCCCGTTCATGAACACCACTTTCGCCCTTTACGCCTACATTTGGGATAGTCTCCTAGTTCGCTTCATTAAACCATATGGCCTGGACTTGCCATACAGGGTTCACCCAGCTTCAACTCCTCTTCGTGTTATTCTTCAGTGGTCGAGCTACAAAAACAAGAACAAAAAACTGATCACGATGGTAAATGGGAGAAAGAGCTGTTGCAATGATCTTTACAGGAGCATATATATTCTGTATTCCTGCAGCGGCGTACTGCTAAGAACATACCAAGGCATTTGGTTTCCAAACAACTACAATCTTGCTATTGCTCTGAGATCCTCTACCTATGTAAGTTGTGATTTCATTGCGGTTCAGCTCATATAAACGCTAGCTTTCGAAGAGCAGCTAATTAAAATCGACGTTTTAGGAAGCTTTTGTATTATGTAACTAATTTTCAATGGCCGGAAATAAGCAAAGTATGCAAACAGGGCCGGTGGTGTAATGACGAAGCATCCTGCCCGGTAAGCAGGGGGTGCGGGTTCGAGTTCCGCCTGGCACTAGAGTTTTGAACGTAATAAAACAATGCTACAGCAGCTTATAACAGCTTCTTAAAGTTTGAAGAAAATGACTGGAGTTTTCAATGTTGTTGTCTATTCGCGTATATGATCAGTTATATTCTCAAACGTTCTTGATTACTTCTCGCCGGCCAAATCTACTTTAGGGATTTTATCCCTACAAAGCTTGGGGGGGGGGGGTTGGTGGCGTACTTAAATTCCATTACGGTTCGGGGTTTGAAGAGTTTCCCTACCAGGAAAGGCTAGGGAAGCAAAGGCATTCAGGGGCCGAATTCATCAACAATTAAACCCGTTGGTATGCGGAGCATAAGGGGAGAGATAAGATAAGAGTCAGGTAGAGATAAGGTGAAAATCAGAGACGCAGATTTCATCGTGGGCATCTCTAGACCCTATACACATGAATAGTCGATGAATCCGGTCCCAGAAGAGTTCATGCTATGATTAGGCGGGGTGTAAAGGCGGTCTGTCAAGCTATATCATGAAGCCAATATCATAGTTCAACCTTTCTGCTTAATATGGTCCGACTTGGTTATGTGACAAGGAACGTCTTAGGCCTTTGTTATACTCCCGCGGGAGCATCCGCGGAATGTCCGCGGACTAGATGTGGACCGCGGAAGGCGGGTGTGGCGGGCCGCGACGAGTGGCCCAGCGCGGGGTCCCGGCGGGATTTCCGCCCATCCGCGGATGCTCCCGCGGGAGTATAACATAGGCCTTAAAAGGAAATTTCATATCTATCCTGCTCAGGAGGGGGTAACGGAATCAACCACGCCACATAACCTGACATCGATCCATGAACTAATTAGATTAGGTGAAACAGAGTTTCTTCAGACAAACTTATGATTTCGTATCCAGTTAAAGTTGCCCGAATGACTCATCCAGTCCCGAACTGGTATCGATCCATGAACTTTAATGCATTTCCAGATCATTCCTTCCCTCACGTTGCTGCTTCCAATCGTAACCATATGCGTCTTCCGAACGATTCGAAGATCCAAGGATACCCAAATGAAGACGATGATAAATTTGAAGTCAACAGGAACAGAAGGATGGCAGAACTACAACAAAATGACGGCCTTGAAGTGGAATTGACGGCGCTCTCGGTCCTTGGAATCTTATCAACTGCTTGCCATTTTGAAGTGTTCTTTGTTCTTGATTATCGTGTACATATATACATACAGTAAAGAAGTTGTTTACAAAATATTGATAAAGTTTGAAATGAGGATGATTGCGCTGCTACTTTAAAACAATGTCTGACGAGTTGAACAAAATGTTTTCAAATTCCTAGTGTGAAATACACTGTAACAGGACCTACGGAATTACTTCTCCTTTTTTAAGGCCGGCAATCAACAACGAGAAGTGAGTGACGACTGAGACAAAAACGTGACAAGTCTGACTCCTAATCCAGGTTGCCGCAGAAAAATTTTACCATTTTTCAATGACTATTAATTTTTTTGAATCTATCCTAGAGGGACGTGCGGTGTTCGGCCCCTCAACTACGTTTCAGTGAATTTGTCCCAGTGCCTTAAATACTGCCAGAAAATACGATGGTGGTTATGCGGGCTCAGGGATTGTGGTGTCGTATCGTAAGGTTTTTGATGCGGAAATTTTGCGCTGCTCCTCACCTATCCTTTCAAATCAGTTGCTTTAAGCCTCAATTGGACGGTGTCGAGGTTTTAAGCTGTCACAACGATGCTTTGTTGCGATCATAACTTCCAGCACCAGGCGGGACTCGAACTCGAACCTCGCTCTGACCGGGCGGGAATGCTCTACACCTTTACACCACAGGCGCCATTTAATCGAGCGCAACACTTATCCTTGGTTTTAATCAAGAACTGCGGTTACTTAAATTACGCTTAGACAAACAGACGAAAATTATTGCTCGAAGGTGAGCCTATATTTTGCATTCGATAATGGAGTTGAAGATAATAGAGTTAGTTGTAAATCTATGTATAAAATTGTTTAAAATTTTTTTATGTTATCATTTATTGAAATTAAAATTGTCTTTACTTTTTGTATATGACGTTTGCCTTAAGCGACGTAATAAACTTATATTTACTTATACTTATATAGCTCTTCAACAACATGAAATACAACGACACAACAATCTTATTTAAAGGACAATAACATCCAAAACAACGACAGCTAACAACAACTTAAACATGTTTTGTTTTGCCTCTACCTTGATACAAAACATGTTTATAATTGGTCACCCCGAGGCTCATCAGTGAAGTAGGTGACTAATTAATTTAGTTGTTGGTACTGTATTAGGAGATATATTTTTTAAAAATTGTGTTTTTAACTTGTACTAACAACTAAATTCTACAAATGAAACCACAGTTAACACTTATGTTCTAATACAATTGTAGCGTAATTCAAAACCATTAACACATTGTTACTAACCACTAAATAAATTTTATATAAATATGTACACATATACACATACACATAAACATGCATATACACATATACGTATATATATGTACATACATGAATACACATTCTTGTACATACATGCACACATGTACACATGCATATATACATACATATAAATACATATACAAATACATACCTACACAGATATATACATGCAAACACATATATACACAAATGTATATATACATTATCTAATTTTATAATTTAATTTTTACCTATTATATATTTTTGTTTTTATTGTTATTTTGTATTTCTTGAAATCAAATTCTGATGACTTTAATTTTTAGCCATAATTATTTTTTGAAATTATTATTTCCTTAGAAAAAGTAAAATATTTTTTAATTTATCTATTCATTTATTAAGAAAAGTTTTGCATTTTTTATTTTTTTAAATTAAATTTTGCAAAAAACAAAGAAGACAAGACAAATGAAATTGTTGCCCAAGGTAAAATTTACGAATGTACTGCGTAAAAATCGCGAAGTTTAAAACTGTAGAACTTTATGTAAGTGGAGGAGAGAAGCTTTCACTAAGCACTGCAAAATCTTCAATTCGACATAATTTTTTGTCAATAGAGCAGGTTCGGATTATATGAAACTTGCCAAAAACTCAGTTATTCCGTACAACCTGAAGCCATTTATTACGAATGCAAGTCGATTCATAAATAATTCTAGGACATAACGAGATCTTGTGGCAGAGTCCCTCTTGGTCTGTTCTCCTTTCTGATCTTCATTCTCCGGGTGTTTGTTATCGCATGTACTTTCTAATCATTCTATTACACTTTGGTCTGATCGTTGGCCAATGTCGTGTGGATGTCGTTGTATACTGTTTCTAATTATATTGTTCTTCACATGGATTTTAGCCATGTAATAAATAATAATAATAATAAGTGGAATTTAGACCAGCAGTCGGGAAGTGAAGATGTAAACTATTGGAATCGTTCATGCTTTGATATCACGAAATATAGATGTGACATTCTTTCCTTAGAAACCAAAAACAGAAACAGTTCTTTTACAACCTTCTGTATGAAAATTGGTGAATTCCGAAAAGCTCATCATCTCATCTCATAGGGAATGTTGCGCATTTCGTCTCAGACATTACGTAGGAAACAAGTGTCAATTAGTCACGTTCACGTGCAAAACGCAAGTGCTGATACCCTCATTATAATGCTATAATTTCATGTTGCGCACCAGGTGTTTGAAACGCTTTCTATCGTAGACACGACTTCCTTCTAATAGGAGTAAGAGTTCCTGATTCACGAAGCGTAACTACGTAGGAGAAGGGCATGAGGCCATGTATTGAATGGGGTACACAACAAAAGTAAAGTACTCATAGTACAGTACACATAGTATAGATTCATACCACTGCCATATCTTCCTTACAACCTCTAAATTTTCTGTTCTAATACTCGAGTAGATTATTTATTTATTTATCGTTATGTACGTGGTGTTGTGTTGGGTGAAATGTTATGTTGTTGCGAAGTGTTTTTACATGGATATCCCGTACAATAAAGAAATGAATAAAACGAAATATAATAATAATGGCGACGTCTGATACATCTATCACCCTCAGGGGAAAGGACGTTGACAATGTGAAGTCTATCATATACCTTGGACAAGATATCTCTTTCAATCGGGACATTTCCAAAGAAATCACTCGTAGGATTCGTGCAGGCTGGAGCAATTTCTGTCGATATGCAATTTTTTTAACATCGAGGACGGTGGAGATGACCTGGACTCTATCCACGTCAGCCAAGCATAAAATTGCAGCAGCGCAAAGACGCATGGAACGTCAAATGATTGGCGTGAGTCTTCGAGATAGAAAAAAACAAACAAACAAACAAACAAAAACGTCAGGCTGCGAGGAATTAGTGACTGTGCCATGGTAAGAAAATAGACATATTGCTGGAAGATCTCTAATACTTTTGGTAATAAGGTGTCTCGTCAGATTATGGAGTGGAGTCCGTCGTCCAAACGAACAGTGAGACGACCAAAAGATGTATTCCAGAAAGCCTTTGGAACATGCAATTGGCAAGAAGAAGCAAGAATGGAAACGAAACGCGAATGGATTGATCTAATGAGATGCCGCATACTGCAAAATATTGAAAGGCATATAAATAAATAAATAAATAGATAAATAAATAAATAAATAATTCTTTCCACTGCTCTCAAACTATTGTTTTTAAACTACAGTTCGGATAGGATCCTCCCGATTCGGGGAACTTCAATATGACAGTGCTTTTAGCCAACTAAACAAAAAGGTGATTTTTACGTGGACTCCAGAAACTATTTTTGAGTTGGTGAGTTTTAACTAGATCTGAAAGTTTAAGCACTCCTTTATCTCTTAACCTGCCTCCATAAGTATGTATGGGACGAACCAAAGGACTTGAGTGCGTATTTGGTCGTACAATTACTTGCGGTGGCCAGCCGATGAACAATTCAGCGCTTTATCCTTCCCAGACAAGTCTGATACCAATTCACCGACCCCGGAGGGATGGAAGGCTTGGTTACCCTAGGCGGGAAATTCGAACCACGAACTCAGTTCGAGTGCATGCGACAGCCGGCACCTCCTACAACTGCTCTACATGCGCCAATAGGCCGAATACACGTTTAAAAAGACTTCTCGATATCTTGAAAGAGTAAAGGGCATGGCGCGCTCTACGAAGGAATTAATAAACGCACTTCTTCATAATTCATCCTTCATTGAAAAAGTACATAAACTAAAGGAATAAAGAAGTGCAAAATAGCTGCGTTTTTGAGATCATACTGAAGAGGTCGCTCTTGAGCTCCCAAAAGTCTTTTATTGGACGAGAAAGGAGCTTTTTCAGCAAACTCGCCGTCAATAGATCCTTGAAAGGGAGAGGGTGGTTAACGAGAAAGGACGTCGTGAACGTGAGCATTGCCAGCAATTGGATTAAATATGCGATCATACCAAAGTCATCCAAATTAAGTAGTGTTTAGTGTTACCATGATAGTCCCAACAAGTTGAGTTCAGATCTTTTGAGAGAAATAACGAAATTCGAATTTTGCTAAAATCGGCTGGTGGAGTGTCCGAAGGGCGCCAATAGCAGTTTTGGAGAGGTCGTAAATCAATTAGGAGCCCACCAGACTAAAATGGTCCATAACTAGGTCATAGGATGTCGATCTGAACACGACTTAGAAGCGTCGAATGCGCAGTGAAAAGGGAATTCGAATGGTGTTACCTGGAAACCACAGAAGTAAATTTCAAGGAAGTTATGGCAAAGCAACGCCTTGTGACGGATTAGTCCGTCGAAACGCTTTCTTTCAAAGAACTTGAGCGGTATTGTAGTACGTGATACAGAGAGATACCGTACGGATACGATAACCGATATACCGTTAACGGCCAATAAGCAGTTGATGAATCTGCCCCCGGTAATCAAGGAAGTAAAAGAACGCCAGCTGGCCTAGAGTCACCATAGATTCAAATATAGCTACATCCTTGCCTTGTACTGAAACAATACCCCTACGCAAAGCTAAAAGATGTCTCGAGAATTTAGAAGACTTGCAGAAGCTGCTTCCGCGTGAGATTGGGAGTCTGCCCACACCCTTATAGCGGTTTTCCAAGAAGGATTCAATCTTGCTTCTGAAGGGCACCGAAGCTCTTATTTTCATCATAATCATGTTTCTCGCAGTGCGGGCTCGACATTCCCACTCGTTCCCGCCTAAAAGTTATGAAATTTGTGAGCTATTTGGGAAAATCCAACTTCTCGTCCAGCTATTATCAGCAACATCCGAATCCACTTCCGTTGTCGTCGATCAGAAATCGCTGGACTGCAACGAACGAACAACAGGAAAACAATCTGCGCTTATAATAGCATAAATCAGGCGATGTTGGGTTGATTGCTCCTCTTGATAGCTAACATGTGCTCCACTGATGTCTACGAGTGCTATTTTCGTAGCTCCTATGACAGAATCTATTGAACCCTCATTGTAGAAGTTAATAATGCATTTCTCTTGCTTTATCTTTTCAAAATTCTTTAAAAATCCTTTAGGGGAAAGTCTTCTTTATGCACAAGTTGATCTAAAAAAATTATTTCGTCAGTGACAGTGACTTCTAACGGCCAAACGTTGAAATTTAAATTTTTTTACTCGCTGCTTTTTTTTTTGGAAGAGCTATGCCGACTGTGGTGCCGCAGTCGAAGGAGGCACCGCGTCCACCTTGAATCGAGGTTCTTGGTTCGTGTTCCCCGCCCAGGCCAACCAAGCATCCCCTTGGGAGTCGATGAAATGGCACCAGATTTGTTTGAGAATGAACATAAACTGATTTCTTCATTGGCTGGCCACCACAAGTTACTATGTAATCCAAATATGCATTTAACTTGCCTCCACAGGATTTAATATTTAGTAGAAGTATAAGGCACGGCGCATTCCAAACCTTCGCCCTTTATCCTTTATTTTATCATTTACTTCTAAAAATGTTGCGAAAGCAATTTGAACTCATATTTGGCCTATACAATGACACTCGATGGCCAGCTAATGGAGAAGTTAGTGCTCTATCTTTCCTAGACTTGTCGTGCGCCAACGGCGAAGGGCGGAAAGCGTGACTCGTTTGGGCTTAACCAGAACTTTGACTTAATTCCGACTGCACACGAGAGAGGATCCTGGCACCATTATTCAGAAGTGCAAAGTGGTTAGGGCTTGCATAAATGAAAGATCTATAATAACAGCTGAAGATGCCAGAGAAGTAGCGCTCCTCTAACAATTGTGAGAGTCCTTCGTGTGCACCATGAGGATCACCTGTATCACCTGCCGTCTCGCTGATCAGCGACTTGCTTGATCGGAGCGTCTCCATTGGTCCCCGTCGCGTGCCAGAGTGCTCCAATGGATCCTCCTTGCTCGAGGGACACGAAGAGCGTCATATCGGTCGTTCAGGGCTTTCACGAAAAAGTCCGACCAACGCGTTGGTGGGCGTCCTGGTGTTCTCTTGACATCCAGCGGAATCCAGTCTCGCGATGTTCATCCTGCTTTCGTATATCCCAGCTCTCTGAAAAAAGAAACAAAAAGGATATCTTAATGAATTTCTTCTTCGCTACTACCTCGACACACACTTCTTCTATTCTTTCTCTTTTTATTTTGCTTTTCTCCCCTAATAGTTTTTAAACTAATAAACATAGACCATCATTTTGCTCATGGTGATTAAAATTTTGTATCAAACTGGTAAACGAACCCTCGACACGTTGGCGACGAGAGCGCATTTCCCTGTCTGGCGCTTGGGACGAAGCGCGCCGTAGAAATGTAACACGACATATCATGAGCCAAACTTTGTCTAATGATAAATTTGGGATGCCGAACACGATGCCAATATTCGTCTCAAAAGTTACGGTCAGTTACCCTCCCCCACTCAAGCGTTAACTAGGGTGGTCGTATCAGGATCACCGACTTCGCCGAACTTCGTCCGAACTTTGAGAGGTTATTTAAGGTGCTGATCACGGATCTCACATTCGATTCTCGGAACTTGGTCAACGCTAGGATGCGGTATGTCTCGTAGGGTGGTAAAGGAGATGGGAGAAATGGGTTCGATGTAGTCAAAACCTCGTCTAGGAGGTTTTGGCTACATCGAGGTTATTTTGGTGCTCATGACGGTGGTCCTGACACCACGACTATCGAATAAGGAGGAAACTGGTCGTAAAGGTCATTGGCATTATGTTTAGCATCCTGAATAAATTCTCTGGACGAAGTGTGGATAGACCGGATATCATACTTGTTAAAATAATATACCGTCGAGCGACATTGTCGTCAACATGTTAACGGTTTCGATTTCCTCCTATTTTCATTTCTTGTGGTCGAAGCATTTGTCTCTTCGTGTCATTATGTTTTTTATTGACCTTCTTAGGAAGTTGCCATCAGCACATCTACGGAAAGTCTGATGCTCGTGCGGTGAGCATGAAGTCAAATGAAAGCCAGTTTAGCAACCATTCTTCTGCAGATTACGCCTTGAAGTTGTTTCCCTGTTCCACGTTGCAGTCCTCAGACTCACCATGCCTTATTAGATCTAATAAACACAATCGTAGTAAACAGTCAACGAGCCAATCCTTGGCATGTGATGCAATGGAGCCTTGTACCTCATTAACTGTTATTTTCCCTTTTCTTTTTTTCTTATTGATTTCCTTTTCTCCTAAGATTTTCACCATACCATTCCAAGTCACACTGGACACTTTAATCAAATTCGAAACGAGCTTCCATCACATAAAACCAATTAGTTTTTGAACTGCTTAGATTTATTTTTGTTCAAGGAAAATTTGGCACGACGTTCATTGAGAATGGGAGTGTGGTAGCGCCGTCGGAGAAGGCACCGGCTGTCGCCCACTCCCAGGTGCATGATTCGTGTTCGCCGCCCAGGGCAACCACGCCTTCCATTCCTCCGGGATCGCCAAATTGGTATCGGACTTGTCTTGGAGGGATAAAGCGGTGACCTGATCATCGAATGGCCATCGCAAATCACCGTATGGGCAAATACCTCTTCAAATGGCATCCATGATAACCCGTGGAGGTAGAGAGCAGAGTGCACCCAGCCAAGAGATTGTCTAGCGCCGACTTTTGTCCTCATTCTTCCCTAAGAAATGTTAGTTTATTCATCCTAAAAAGAGAACACACTCCATAAAAATATAAATAAAATAATGGCTTGAAGTTCATCGTAAAGTGCAGAAGAGCAGCAATTTTTCAGTTTCTTACGCGAACAGATCGCGCCATGCTCTTCACTAGTTCGTCGAGATTTTTAAATGATTGTTGGCGCAAATGCTGCTTATTTGAAACAGTAAAGTGGTTATATACCTGTTTGCTAAAACTGTTTTTGCTGAATCGTATTGTGCATTTTAACAAGAACTTTAAACCGCTGTTTTCCTTAAAATATGAAAAAATTAAGATATTAAACAGTGTCTCCACTTTTGGGCAGGTCGGTTAAAAATTTAAAAGAGATCGCACCAAAATTCATTTGAACAAAGAGCTTATTCAGAATTTTTAGAAATTGTTTTAAGATTTTATACGTTCCCACTGAAAAACGCTCGTTTTGATTTGGAAGAGTTTAGTTTGATTTTAAAAGTTTCATCGTAAAAGTAGCTTCAAAGAGTGTCGAATTCAGTTCAAAGTGTCCAACTTAATTTGAAGAGTTTACTTATTTATTTATTTATTTATTTATTTATTTATTTATTTATTTATTTATTTATTCACTTATTCAATGACGCGCCAAACTAGACTTAAACTAAATCAAAACAATCAGAATCCAGAGTAGCAGACAGCAACTATAGGAAAGGGAAAATAGAAAAATAGAGTAGAAAAAAACAGAATTGAGCAGAAAGTATCGAATCAACTAGGAACCAAGAGAAAATGAGAATCATTTACAGCCGACTGACCAAAGAGCAGGTTTTTATTCATCAGACACCCCACTCTCCCAACGAAATTCCATATAGCTAAAGGTGGGTAAGTTTCAAAAATAGAATCATCCAAGAACGTTTGCAAAGAAGAAATATCAAAAAATTACCACTACTAAGTGACTGTTTGAAAATAAAACAAAAAATGGATATATGTACCATTTCAGGTCGAATTGGACGCTTTTCAAATCACATTGGACACTTTTCACGTCAAATTAGACACTCTTCCAAGCTAACCTAAGACATTTCAAATCAAAGCGAACTTTTCCTACGTCAAACTAGAGACTCTCCAAAAATGTTGAAGTAATCTTTTGTTCAAGGAAAATTTTAGTATAATTTTCTATGAAATTTTAATTTACTTCACAATATGAAGAGAACACGCAGTTTGAATTTTTATAAAAATTATATTTTTTGAGGAAAAACAATGAGCTAAAACTTATTTTGAAAAGCAGAAAAGCGGCCATTTTATGTTACTAAAACAGATTGCGCGATACCCCCGTCTGAAATTTCACGATTTTTAATCGATTGATTGCAAAATTTCTGTTTGCTTGCAGTTTCATTTCTCCAAACAGCGCAACAATTGTGAAAAACACATGTATTTTGACGTTCTTGTTGTGTGTAAGCAGTATTTACACTATCAATCAGATAATCATTGCGGCTTGCCTTCCGAGTGCATGGCGCGATCCAGTTGTTTAATGCATTACATAATTGATGTTTTGCTGTGTTTTGAAACAAATTTTAATTTAATCATTTTTCTCAAGAAAAGAAAAGTTGTATAAAATTTTTGCACTCATTCGGGCAGCTGAAGTGAAAAAAATCAAAAAAGTTATACTAAGTTCTTCTTTAACAAAGAAACCTTTTAATCATCTTAAAAAGTATGTAGTTTAACCCCCCCCCTAGAAAGCTCATTTTAATTTGGAAGATGTTCAATTTGATTTCAAAGTTCATAGGTCAGCTTAGAAGAGTGTCCAATTTCGTTTGGAAAGTGTCCAATTTAACATATAAGTGTTCAACTTGATTTGAAAAGTGTCAATTTAATTTGAAAAGAATCCAATTTGACATAATAAGTGTTCAATTTGATCTGAAAAGTGTCTAGTGTGGTCTGAAAAGTGTCAAATTTGGTTTGAAAACTGTCCAATTTGATTTGAGAGAGTCCAATTTAACATAATAAGAGTTCAACTTGATTTGAAAAGTGTCAGTTTATTTTGAAAAGTATCCAATTTGACATAATAAGTGTTCAATTTGATCTGAAAAGTATCCAGTTTGGTCTGAAAAGTGTCGAATTTATTTATTTATTTATTTATTTGCACTAAAATAGTGCGCTAATACAGTTAACGAAACACACTGGACACGATGTATCAATAATCGAGAATTACTGAATAGAGTAAAATAAAACCTTAACAGATCAACCTATTGCATCCATCTTAACTATGCGATGAGGAAAATCTTCAATCAAGAGTAAAAAGTAGTCTCACACAACAAATGGAATCAGCTTAAAAAATCCACGGGTCTGGGACAGGGGTGTGCGTAATTACGACTTACGATTTACGATTTTACGATTTACGGCGATTTTTGGCAAATTTTTAACGATTTACGATTTACGACATTTTGGGTCGCAAATCGTAAATTTTCGTAAATCTGATCTTCGGTGCAAAGATGGCATCGTCCACATAACGCGATACAAATTGGGTTATAACGATGTACCCGCTTTTAAAGTCTTCTCCCATCGCTCATTGCTGTTTCCTAGCTACTCTTCTATGTTCTGCTGTAGCACTGTAACAGAAAAATGCAGCTTTGTGTATAGGCGCTCGAGCTCGACTCATCTGCTTACCCCTCTTTTCACCTCTTCAAGGGCTGTCGACTTAATATCAGAGCTATACTAGAGAAGGAGCAATGACAATAAATGATTAGAATTATAAAATCCTGGTGATGAAACTAAGCTAGCCCTCTTTTTGGTTGCACTTTAGCACTTTTCACATTGCAGTTTTCTGAGAACACTACATTCCAGTCTACAGAAAAAGATGCACATTCGCCTTGTACCGGAAGGAATATGATCGCCTGCTGAACCATATTCTGTGCTGCAACCACCGCCTAGTCAACTTGTGACTTTTTCAGCATATTTTTAAACTGCTGTTTCCAATGCATCGAGTGGAACTGAAGCAAAGCCATTAAGGAATATTGGATTGGTTGCAGGCGGGTTGTGGAATAACAGCTAAGCTGCTGGAAAAATCAAACACTCATATTTCGATCTCATTATCACAGCGCGTTATGGTGCGGAATGAATTTTCATACAAGGTACAACCTAAACGAAACTTCTGATTTTGTCAAGAAATAAGTGAAGTGGTTTTGACACTTTTGGTCTCCTTTTTCAATGGTTTGATCTCACGAGGCTAATGGAGAGTAGGACTGACGAATGCAAACAGTCATTGATTAGTGGTGTGATAATTTGGACTTTCCGAAATCTAACAAGTACAAGCAAACATGTGGGCGAAGTAATTACCGAAGGTAATTGTCATGTATCGTGAAACGACGTTCTTTCATTCCAGAAGTTGTAGATGCCTTCAAAAAACGATGAAGGGTAAAGCACGGCGTTAGTTTGTTTCCTGTTTGAGATGTGCCACTCATTCTACCTCTATGGGATATCGTGGAGTTCATTTGAGTGTGGGTTGAACTATAGAATGACTTGCCAGTCGATGTAAAGGTCAGTTTTACCACATTTGCTTAAGCCTGGAGCGGCTGGTAGAGAGGCTATATGTTGTTAAGGATGTTTTGTTGCTATCAAAACTCTTGGGCCAGGCAGGACTCGAACCCGCATCCGCTGCTTTTCGGGCAGCGATGTTACGTGCGGTCAAACAGCGCCGGTGGTGTAAGGCGAACATCGCTGCCCGGAAAGCAGCGGATGCGAGTTCGAGTCCCGCCTAGCGCAAGAGTCTTGATCGCAACAAAACATCCGTAACAACGTAAAGGTCAGTGTTTTATCCTTCACAGACAAGCCCCGTACCAAGTTACCGACCGAGAAACTATGAAAAAGTTGGTTGGCCGTGGTAGGATCCGAATCAAGAACTTCTATTCTGAATCGCGCGACAGTCGTTCCTCCTCCGACTTTTCTACCATGGGTCTTCCATATATGTTTAAAATGCACCTTGCACCTACGAATCAGTTGAACCCTTTTCAGTTCAAACAATACTCTTCTTCTTTACTCTACTTCTAAAGAATGCCGCATAGGATCCTCCTTTTTGTAATCTAAGGTTTAAAAATCAGACTATAATGAGTGTCCAAAAAGAAAAAGTGATACTATTTTAAATGCCACACAATTCCTTCTCGTCTTTTACAAAAATGTTCTTTGGTACAGTTCAGAATGTGGAAAGGCTTAGAACTTCAGATGTGCCATACGGTAGGAGTGTGCCATGTGCTCACTCAGCAGGCGACGCTTGTTGGATTTTTTGTGTAAATGCTGTTCTCGTCGAGTTGATCAGTGATGAAATGATTTTTTTGGTTTTGAATGAAACCATTTTTATTGGTTTCGACTCTGGCTTGTAGAGGTTGTTTCTTCAAAGCCATAGTTTTATATGTAAGCTAAAGGCGAGCCATTATGATGCACATTTCTTGTTCGTCCAAGCAGTGCAAGCTTTTTGTTTGTGTACCGTGTATAGGTGTCCTAGTAGATAGCGTTCTGAACAAGTAGTTTATGTATTTTGATTGTACTCAAACTTGTCCACTCGATTTGAGAGATGTTAATTGATTTTAGTGGCTCCCAGTTTAATTAGAAATGTGTCCAGCTCGAACTGAAAACGGCTCAATAAAACTATTTCCCTTCGATTAGCCTTAATACAATAGAAAAAATCAGGTATTCAGATGCACGAAGAGTTAGGCACCTCTTACGATTTACTGTTTACGATTTACGATTTACGACGATTTTTTCGTAATTACGATTTACGATTTACGAAATTTCGGATTTCATTTACGCACACCCCTGGTCTGGGATAGGGGAACTGAATGAAGACGAGCAGTGGGCCGCCAACACTGCAAGTCGCTGGACGAAACGGCTCCGGATACCAGCTTAGTAGGTCCGCCGCCTCCATCAGTGTCCCTTTGACGGTTGTATAGAAAGGGTAAAGTGAAATTAGATTTTGGATTAAACAGAACAGGAACAATAACAAGGTGTCAAGGAATGCAGAGCTATGCAAGAAAGAATCAAATACAGATTCGTAGAGACAACATTACATAGCGAGAGTTATTACAAACAGGAATAAACAGAACAACACAAACTTCACTAAGCTAGGAACGCAAACTTATGGTTAGTCAGAAACAGGCAAGAATAAAAAACCCTGAGAAAAAAAGGAAAATAACTTTAAAAAGAAAGAAATGCAAAAGCAGAAATGCAAGAATTTTCGCGTCTTTCATTTCTACGATATATCGACAATGTGCAAAATTGGTTTGAAAAGTGTCCAATTTGATTTGAAAGTGTCCAACTTGGTTTGAAATGTGTTCAATTTGGTTTGAAAAGTGTCCAATTCGATGTGAAAATGGTATATGTCCACTAAAACCAACATGGGTGGTGTCTGATCAGTGAGGCCCATCAAATATACACGACCGAGTACCCTGTTTTATGTGTTCAAATCCATTTTGAGTTCAAATCCAAAATGTCCAATTCGACGTGAAAATGGTATACACACGCTATTTTACTGTCCTGTTAGTGATTCACTCGTTTATCGGTTTCTTTCGCTTTTCTGATTCACCCGCTATTCATTTTTTTTTGTTTTGACCTTTCAAACGCCACCTGCGAGAGCGAAATGAATGAAGGAAGGACTTAATTAAAACGATCAAAATTGTGTGGTGTTGCAGCTGCCCTCTGTTTTTGCTGTTTTATGAATGTCGCCCTTAAAGTGCTGCTACCGCTACTTGTTGCCATTGTCGTTAATACCAGTACAGTGTTTGTCCCCACTACTCTTAGCACTCCCCGCCACGTGAACGTAGTCCGTACTCCCGTTGCAGTTTTATTTTCCTTCTGCAAAGCTCGTCCTTGCTCTCATTATAATAACTCTTCGAAGCGTCAAAGAGTTTCCCTTGGTTGATTGAACTCACAGCCGTATGCAAACTACATGTCAATGTGCCGCCACTTTGTCATTATTTCTCCTTTGGTGCTCACCCAGAGGTGTTTTCTATTAGGCAGTCACAAAATTAATTGCTGGAACGGACCGCTTACTTCAAACTGCTATAACTCAGCAACTCTGCTATAGCTCTGCTATAACTCAAACTGCTACAACTCAGCATAGACAACTTTATTGATCGAAGTAAAAACCGCCAGAATCCATACATTTTTGTAGTGAATCTAATCCTCTCAACTGAATCTGAGATCAAAGAATTAACGAAATCAAGGAGGGCACATTCACATCTTCAAAATTAGTGAACTCTTTCTGACGTAAATGAGAATCAAGAGCTCGAAAAAGTGGTAGTCAGTGGAGGCAAGGTTGGAAGAACATGGTGGGTAAGGGAGATCTTCGATACCTAAATGGGTCAACTCTCGTCGAGTGATTTGTGAGGTGTGTGGCCTTGCGCTGTCCTGCAACAGGAGCGGCCCTCATCTATTCACCATTGTCGGCCACAATTTTTGCAACTTCTTATAGATTTGGTGTAAATCACAGCAGTAAGACTGTGCTGTAATTGCCTGACCAGGTTGCAAGAAGCTGTAATGGATTACACCTTTACAACGTCACCACAAAGTAAGCATAACTTTTCATGGCGAAGGCTGGGTTTAGGAAAGGATGATGGAGCGTACTTATCTACCCAGACAAATCCTCGCTTCCCGTTATCGTAAAGGACCCATTCTCCACCTACAGTTATAATTCGCCTTAAAAAGGCTCATTTTTAATATGAACTGGCGAGTTGGAGCGAGTGTCGAAGTGTGCCAGACGCTGCTCATCGGTCAGCTCATGAGGCACCCACTTCGACATCCTCTTCACCTTGCCGATTGTCTCCAAATGTATTTCTACTGTGCTATAGATTTGCTTCCTCAAAAATTCATCGTCAATCGACGACCTGCGCCTGCGATCTGGGTTTTCTTCGAGATCAAAATTGCCAGATGCGAATGTTTCGGAGTAGAGCCTCAGCGTTTGTGTGCAACTTCACAGTCCGTCCCAGAAGCTCTGCTAAGGCTACGGGATGTCTCTTCCGCAGAATGTCCCAACTTAGATTCGTAAAGCATGATAACTTGATAGTCGCGCCGGTTCATGGTTTTAAAAAGAGCCCTGGAAAAGGCCGGCTAGCGAAAATTAGAGCGACATCCACATATATTTTTTGAAAGAGCAGAAAAATCCTACCGAACGGTATGTCTGGCTTTCTCTAAAACGAAATGATTTAGGGTAATAAACTTATTTATTTATACACACCTCGAAACGAAGATTAACTTGGCGACAGCCTACTATATTTCTAAGCTCAATGATGCGCAGAGAACGACCTTCCGAGGAGTCAACTATAAGACAACTTTCGCACAATTGAGGTGATCATATTTGAACATCCATACCTCCAACTCCTTTCCAAGGTAGATTAGGAAGGGGATAGATTTCTGATTTCCACTCACATCTCCTTTTACCATAATGTAACAGCTTTTCGAGAAGTATCGACTGATGTCTAAATTGCTCAAACTAATGTCACATCTGCTTCACAATTAGAGGTATGCGTTTTCGAAAAATCGTTAAATTTTGTTAAAAGTATAGATAGCTGTGTAGCATTGTTTTAGTCGAAAACTATCTGTGAGATCGTTCTATATACCAGGGTCACTTTCAACTGAAACATTTGAAAATTTTTGAATTACTACAGGTTTTAAAATCAAACTGAATATCTTCTAAATAAAAACGGTCGCCTTCAAAATTAAATCACTAAATTATTAAAAGTTTAGATTGAAAAAAAAATTAAAATAAAAGGTCACCAACCTTTCCTAATTTTTGGATTTTGTTCAATATTATCACATTATGCAATATTAGGTTGTAACGAATTAAATGGCACTGGCTCGCGCCATTTTTTGGCGCGTCTTTACGCGTTTGATCAAGAACAAACCGTAACATGTGGCATATCATTTAGAAGCGCAAACTTTGCTCTACCGGTGAGTACCAAACCTTCTATGTAAAAGTGGGAAAACTTTAGAGTTTTATTGACTTTTTTGCAGATGGACAAAAGGGTAATCCGAGGCATTTACTTGTATGAATTCAAGCTGAACACTACAGCTAAGGAGGCGGACGAGAAGATCAACGCCGCATTCGGTCAAGGATGTTCCACAATTCGGACGGCGTATCGTTGGTATCAGAAGTTCCGAAATGGAGATGAGAGCTTGGAAGAACATGAAGGTCGTGGGAGGCATAGTGATGTTGATGAGGACAAGCTGAGAGATGTGGTAGAGGAGGATCCACACAAAGGTACCAGGGAGATAGAGAAGGTTCTTGGCGTCAGTCACAACACAGCTGCCCGGCATCTGAAGGAAACCGGAAAGACCAAAAAGCTGGAAAGATGGGTGCCTCGCGAGCTGTCTGAGGAGCAAAGAAACCGACGATATGAGATCTCGTCCGCACTGCTTCTACGGAACGAAACGGACCCATTCCTTGATCGCATCGTAACCTGTGACGAGAAGTGGATAATGTACGACAACAGGCGACGATCGGCACAGTGGGTGGACAGCGATGAGAGCCCCAAGGTTTTTGCGAAGCCGGAATTGCACCAAAAGAAAGTAATGGTGACAGTATGGTGGTGTTCGCTGGAAATTACTCACCACAGCTTCCTACCTCCCGGTGAATCCATCACGGCAGAGAAGTACTGCATTGAAGTTGAAGAAATGATGAAAAAGTTGAAGGATATCCGGCCGGCCTTGGTAAACCGAAGGCGAGTTCTCCTTCTGCACGACAATGCTCGCCCCCATGTAGCACGAATGACGTTGCAGAAATTGAATGAGCTGAGCATTGAAACTCTACCACATCCTCCGTTTTCTCCCGACCTCTCCCCAACAGACTACCATTTCTTCAAGCATCTTGGCGACTTCTTGGTAGGGAAAATATTCAAATACCAACAGGATGCCGAAAGTGCCTTCGAAGATTTCGTCAATTCCGGAACTTCTGAATTTATGCTTCTGGGATAAAAAAGCATGTGTCACGTTGGAAAAGATGTGTAGAATCAGAAGGTTTTTATTTCGATTAATAAACTTGCCTACAAGCCGAGATATTAACTGTTTAAATTTACAGTGGTTCAGTGCCATTTATTTCGTTACAACCTAATAGTATGAGAGTGAGTCTGAAAAGCTGACGAAACCTTTAATAATTTATTAATTTAATCTATACCAAACGATAGAGCTCGATCTTCTAATCTAAAATATACTCTTGGTTTTTCGAATGGATGACTTTTTGGCGAGTTATAGCAAAAAGACGCAAAAACCGCAAAAGTGCGGTTTTTTCGGCATCTATTCAAAAGACGCGTCCGGTCTATTATAAGAAGACTGTAGCAAGCATTCTTGCCCATACACAATCAATCTAGTCTGAAATGCAAGGTTTCAGGCTGAGGCAGCGCGCAATCTTCACTAGTTGTTCGACACAAAAATATCGGCATCTTGTGCTTTGATATGAGTTCAAACATCTTGAAAAGCTTCACTAGCAGCAATGTTGGAACCTTTCAAATAGCACCTGCATTTTTTTAGGACACCCTGTATTTTTCGCAAGCCATTGTGTGTTCTTAAGTTCTTGACCTTAAAAGGAGCGCAAATTAATTGAGAAGGTCACTTAGTGGAGAAACTATGAGACGTATTCAAGCAAAACATAATCAATCGAGTGTGAAATGGAAAATTCAGACGAGTGCAAGGCGCATTCCATGCCGCTAGCATTCTATTTTTTTAGCTTTCATATGAACTCTTAACTTTTTCACCACGTTTTCTTCAAGCAAAATTATTGCCTTTCAAACAGTGTACACATTATTTTTGAGACACCCTGTATAATAAAACGGTCCCACTGATATCCTCCGATTAAAACCGTACTACCCACCTGTTTATAATTTTAGCGAAATTTTACGATACTTCAGAAGAGATCAATAGCACGTTCTTGCTTAGAATACTGCAATCGTCACAGTCATCTCTCCAGACCAACTCTTGTCGCCGAAAGTGAAAACCAGTACGGTAGTCCCTTATCATTCGTGTAGCTTTAGCAAACTGTATGTTGGTTATGCTGGTTCCCCTAAAGCAAGCTCGGATTTCCTTCTCTAACTGAATGGTCGTCGCAAACAGCGTGAGCCGTCCTTGTTCCTCCAAAACCATTTCAAGATGAGATCAATAGCAAAATTGGCTCCCATAAGGAGAAATCTGACGAAGAGACAACCACTGACAGAAATCATAACGTAGTCCTGTGCTACCTCATGAAACGCTAGAGGTTTCTTCCATAGGCTCCTTTATCTTCATGAAGAGTCGCAGTCTTCTACTACCGCAGCGCTTTTGATGTTTTTTCATGCAACTCGAAGTGATTTTGCCAGCAGCTGATACTTTCTAGTGATTCCTATGGGAGACTATTAGAGGAGTGCCAGAAGCGGTCTTCTTTTCCGCTTGTGCTCTCTTGCATGCTGCGTGATGTCGTTCACGTTACTTGCAGACAGTGTGTAGAGCATGTCCTGCACCTCTTCTGCACAGTCCGCCTCGCATTTTCAGATTTAGTGACATACTTCCTCTACTGTCAGAAGAGTAGTAGTGAACAAATGCTGCGACGCACTTAGTCGGGTTCAGCACACTTGTCCGCTTAGAGGAGTGATCGCGTTGTGATGCTGTTAGGTTGTTCGGAGTGTTTTCAGCGTTTTGCGTTAGTATTTTTATTCATCTATTCCCATGTATCACCTGTCACCTATCGTCCCGTTCATCATTGACTAGCTCGAGCAGGCGCCAGCAGCGCCTCCATTCGTCCCTGTCGCGTGCCAGAGTGGTCCAATGGATCCTCCTCGCTTGAGGGACACGAAGAGCGTCATATGGGTCGTTCAGGGCTTTCACGAAAAAGTCCGACCAACGCGTTGGTGGGCGTCCTGGTGTTCTCTTGACATCCCGCGGAATCCAGTCGGTGATGGCTCTCGTCCAGCGGGTGTCTGCGAATCGCATTACGTGGCCGGCCCACCTAATTTTCGACGACTTGGCCCATGTGACAGCGTCTCTGATCTTTGAACGTCGGCGAAGCTCGGAACTATTCGAATCACACAAATCACTATTTGAAAATTGAACGAATTAAGGGTTGAAGTTCTACTTCACCCGCCATACTCTTCAGACCTCTCGCCAACCGACTACCACTTTTTCAAACGCCTTCAGTACATTCTCGTTGGTAATGGAATTAGTTGTAACTCTTTGTGTAAAACTGTTTAAACATTTTTTATATTATCATTTATTAAAATTACAATTATCTTTTTATACATATATGTAGCTTTTCAACAACAAAAATACATCGACACAACAATTTTAGTTAAAGGACAATAACATCCAATACAACGACAGCTAACAACAACTTGAACATGTTTTGTTTCGCCTCTACCTTCATACAGAACATGTTTATAATTAGTTTACCCAAGGCTCATTAGTGAAGAAGGTAACTAATTAATTTAATTCTTAGTACTGTATTAGAAGATATATTTTTAAATTGTGTTTTAATTGTACTACCTTCAAACTTTCACCAATAAGGACCAAGCCAAAAGAGTTTTCGTAGACTTTGTCGAATCTCGGCCACCTAATTTTTTTCGCTGATGGAATAAGTTGACAGGAGTTCCGTTGGCAAAAGTGTGCTGATTCGGAAGCTGCTTATTTCGAGTAAATCCGATAAGATTTGGAAAAGTTCAAAGTGAAGCACTCAAAACGCTGAGAACTTTCCGGACAACTTAATATTTCGCATTTAAGGTACATTTCCATTTTCGCGACATTTGCCACGTCAAATTGGACACTTTTCTCTCAGTTCATTGAAGGAACTTGGTCACCCGGTGCTTAAATGCGTCATGCCACTGAGACTGAATGGTGGTGCCACTTTTCCGCATGTTCTTTTTGGCCGCTCAGGACATTGTTCGACTCTTGCATTGTCTCACGTAGTCCTGAATTTGTTAGAGAAATTACTTCACAATGTTTAACAGAGACCCGCCTCCTTCCTCAGTTCCATCCACTGTTAGATGTCAAAGTGCCGATGCCTTCGCTGCTCAGAACGACTCTTCAGATTCTTCTCATGAAAAGACACAGTACATAGTTCTTACCCTTCCCATTCTGTTCTCGAATTGGGCTCGATCTCTGCTTATGACTATGAACCACTAATGGCTTGTTAGTTAAGTGATAGCCTCCCTCGATAAATTTCAGTAAACAGCCGACTCAGCCATTCTTTCTAGATTAACCTAACTGTTAGAAATGGACAATTTGATGATATGCATCATCATCTATCAGGGTGTTCGAAAAGTTTTGAGAAAATTCAGAACTTTTATTGTATTCAAACTACCACTGAACAAAAGCCTAGTCAATCAACAATGTACTATCCATTAGTGGCCACAACCTTCCTCCATCGTTCGGGCAGGGCAACAAATGGCTCACTCCAAAAAGAAGCAGGGCGTGACGCTGCCCATTCGTCGACTGCGCGCGATGTCGTCGTTGTTGTGAAACTGCCGTCCACGGCAGAAGTGCTAGAGACTTCGGAAAGCGTGAAAATCACAGGGAGAGAGATCCGGGGCTAAGGTAGGTGGGGTAGCCACACGATGTTCAGCTTCTCTAGCTGGCTCTGGGTAGTCCTTGCTGGGTGTGGCCTCGCATTATCCATCAGACGATGAACCTTGCCCTTGTACGTGTGGTCAACGGGTAACCTGGACTCCATCTCTACCAGCTGTGAGGAGACGAGATTAGCATCAATCGAATGCCCAGCCGGTAGGAACTCGTAGTAAACGACGCCCTTGCTACAGTAGTACAAAGAGAGAAGGTGCTTCTTGCCGTGGATACCTCTTTGGGATGGGCTGTGGGTCTTTATCGCGAGGCAGCCACTGCGGCTTCCTCTCCGGGTTGCTGTACGTTATCCACTCCTCATCCATGGCCACTATCGTCTGAGTCCACGCCGTCGTTCGGTAGAGGGAGAGTAGAGAAGAGCAGACCTTCACGTGTGGTTTTTTGCTCGGCGGCTGTCAGATCGTGAGGTACGGTATGAGGACGGTTCGCCACAAGACCGGATCGAGAGAGGATATCATGGACGGTAGATTTAGGAGTGCTGGTCGTACTCTCTATATCTCGTACAGACGACGGACCTAGTCGGATTAGGGGGGCCTCGGTTGGGTTGAAGCAGGAGCGGAAGCATCGAGGCAAAATGATGAGGTAGTGTGTTCGGCCGGACATGATATGACGGATTTTCGTGACCTAGGGGGCAAGGCGACTGTATTGATTGAGGTTTAGATCAGAACGCCATGATCTACAAGGATGCATAGTAACATGGTATAACTCGGAACCTGTGAGAAGATATGTCATTTTATTTGGATGCATCAAAAATTCTCAAAACTTTCCGGACACCCTGATACTAATGCTTAACTTATCTAGAAATTTAATGTCAGATCAGCACGAGGACAGCTAAGCCTAGCAGAGAAGTTCTTCTGTAACTTCTGCACTGATTCCATTCCGCAGTCTTGAATGTGCTCAACGTGTCTTCCTGGGGTCGGATTCATCAGCGACTTACATAATATTAACGGAAAATTCACAGCGGAAAACTCAAATAACGCGGCATATCAAGCGATATGGTGAGCGACAACTGCGTTATCTGAGTTTTTCGCTGTGAATTCTTTGTTAAAGCTATGTAAATCGTTGGTGAATCCGACCCCTGATTTCCATACTCCTCTTGAATTCGTCGCAGATACCGCCAGCACTGTCATATCAATGAAACGTTGTCGCTGAATGCTGCACCGTGCTGCATGCAACTTCACATTTCGGTTCGAACGACCACTCCTCCTTGTTTGATGCCTCACACAGCTTTTCTGAACGGCAAACCTTTCCCAGAAAATATAAAGGATAAAGGACGGCGTTACTCAATCCCTTCTGGAATGCGCCAGCGCATTCTACTTCTACGGGATGTCGTGGAGGCGACATGAATGCGTATTTGGCCATACAATGACTTGCGGCAGCCAGCCAATGAACAAGTCAGCGCTTTGTCCTTCCCAGACACATCTGGTACCAATTCACCTACCCCGAAGGGATGGAAGACTTGGTTGGCCTGGGCGGGAAATCCGAACCAGGAACCTGGTATCGGGTGCACGCGGCAGTCGCGCCTTCTCCGACTGCGCTACACGCGCCCTCCCAGAAAATATTACAGCATTATTCGGCACACTGTCCACAAGACGGCGCGTGTAGTGCAGTCGGAAGAGGTGCCGTTTGTCGCGGACACCCAATACCAGGTTCCTGGTTGGACCAAAAAAGCCTTCCATTCCTCCAGGGTCGGTAGATTGGTACCAGACTTGTCTGGAAGGGATAAATCGCTGATTTGTTCATCGGCTGGCCACCGCAAGTCACTGTATGGCCAAATAAGAATTCAATAAGAAACGAAAGAAAGAAAGAACTAATATCTGTTGTTCCTACCCTTAAACGAATACTAGTGAATGTATAAGGTTATCCGCGGGACTCATCACTAAGGAGGGATGAACTTATATAGAATGTGTAATATAAATTGGCCTGTCATTTGGATGTTCCCCCCCATAGTAGAAATGGACGGTTAGTAGAATATTCCAATATCAATAGAATGCAAACAATTATAAATATAAACCTCAAACTTTGGTAATTAAACCAAAAATGGTGTTAGACTTGTCTGGGAAGGACCAAGCGCTGGCTTGTTCATGGGCTGGCCACAGCAAGTCGCTGTTTGGCCAAATACGTATTCAGATTGCCTCTATGACGTCCTGCAGAAGTAGAATGCGTGGGACAACCCAGAAAGGATTGCCTAACACCAACCCTATAACCCTTAACCCTTATCTTCTTTATACACTGGAACAGAAAGGGTTAAGCTTTTGATTCTCAATTGTTGACGTTGAGCGCCATTGTTTGTAGCCTGCCAGACGACAAGCAAGAGCAAAGATTGGGAAAATGCTGACCGCTGGCCCATACAATTCCGTAACGTTTTAGGCCATTCCACATATTCTAGGTTGCCTACGTCAAGCATTGAAAAGTCAGCTTAAGTTAATTTCATTCCTTACTTGATTGCTTCGTTGTTTTACTGGGACCACGGTTGTGCAGTGCGAGAAGGCGCTAGATGTCGCATGTACCTCGAATCATCGTGGGTCTTTGTTCAGGTCTGGTGGAAGGCAATGAAGCATTCTTTTCATCTGGAGTAGAATTCACTTGAATGGAAAAATAACTGCCTGCAAAGGATAAGGCAATGAGTTCTCCATCGGCTGGCGACTGCAAGTCATTGTACAGGGGGTATCAAAAATGAATACACTATTTGAAAGCTGATAACTTTGCTTACAGTAAAGATAGTGAAGAAGTTAAACAATCATATAAAAGCTTTAAAAAATGGAAATTTTCTCGCATATGAGCGGTATAGAACATTCCATGCACTCGTCTGATATTTTGCATTTTACACTCGATTGATTGTGTATCGCTTGAATTCTTGTTACGGTTGCTTCACAAAATGGCCGCTTAAGTTAAGTTGTGCTTTGTTTAAAACCTAAAAGCACACTACTACTTGCGAAAAATGCATTTTTTCCTAAAAAATGAAGCTAGTATTTGAAAGGTTCTAACATTGTTGCTAGTGAAGCTTTCAAAGGAGTTCGAGACTCGCACAAAAGCACGAGGCAACGAAATTTATTTGGCGTGCAAATAGTCAAGATTGCTCCCCCACATGAAATCGTGAATTTCAGACTCGATTGATTGTGCATGGGCTGAATGCTTGTTGCAATCTTGTTACTACTTGGCCAGATTAACCTTCACTGTGCTTCTTTTGACGTTTATAACTTGAAAATCACGCAAAATATACGAGGAGCGCCAGTTTATTGTTTGTACAATTTAAATATGAGCAGGAACCTCATTTTAAAAGGCGGGTTCTGTGGAGCTATGAAGCCATATTCAAGCTGAATTAAGAGATTAATCGGCATAACAACAGCTTCTTGGCAAAGGAAAACGTCAAAAGAAGCACAGTGCAGGTTAATCTGGCCAAGTAGTAACAAGATTGTAACATGCATTCAGCCCATGCACAATCAATCTAGTCGGAAATTCAAGGTTTCGGGCCGAGATATGGCGCAGTCTTGACTATTTGCACGCCACAGAAGTCTCTAAATCATGCGCTTTTGTTTGGGTCTCGAAAATCTTCGAAAGCTTCACCAGCAGCAATGGTAAAACCTTTCAAATAATACCACCATTTTTTAGGATACAATGCATTTTTTGCAAGATATACTGTGTTTTCAAGTTTTACACCTTAAAAAAACACAAGTCAATTAATACGTCCACTTTGTGAAGAAACCATAACATGTATTCAAGCAAAACACAATCAATCGATTGTAAAACGCAATATTTCAGATGAGTGCGTGGCGCACTCCGCACCGCTCACATATCTCAGAAAATTTCTATTTTTTAAAGCTTTCATATAAGCGCTGTACTTTTTTAGTGCCTTTACTGTGAAAAAAGTTATCACCTTTCAAACTGTGTACCTTTTTTGAGACACCTTGTATAGGCTAATTTCATATTTAAATTACCTCAATATTATTTCGTAAAAGTAAAGACGTAGCACATCCAATTAGAGGATCGTTAACCGTCTTTCACGACACTTTGTGTCTTTCGGTTTCTCTATGCGAGTCCTGCAACATGCTTTCAAACACTGTGAAACGAACGGTGATAGCACATCGTGGTCGGCAAGCTGTTCAATCTATTCTTCGTTTACCGTGAAGAGCTTGTATTTGACTGCGGTTCAATCTGTGACTTATGTGCAGCTGTCAGCAACAAGTATTGCATATTGTCCATGAAAAACGGTGGAAAATATTTCGATGAGTGTTGAGAAAAGTCAAAACTACTATTAGGTTGTAAGGAAAGTTCTGGCAGTTTTTCCATGTTATTTTTGAAAGGCATAACTCAGAACAAATTATACCGTTTTATTTAAAATAAGCACCATTATAATGAAAACTTCTCTACCAACTTGATACCAGCTTAGGTATGCCATTTTCATAAAAAATCTGACCATCTAAACTGAATAAATTCTAGGAGCATAGATTGGATTTTAAACACTCTATCTTTTAGAAGCTATCTAGATGCTTGAAAAGGTGAAAGTCAGTTGGCGCTAGGTCTGGCGAATACGGCGGGTGAGGGAGAGTTTCGACGTGCAGTTCGTTCAGCTTCTGGAGGCCCATCCGCGAAACATGCGTTCGTGCATTGTCATGCTGAAGTAGCATGCCGTGTCGATTCATCAGTGAAGGCTGATTTTCCTTCAATTTTGCATACATTTCCACCAGTTGCTCGCAGTATAGGTCTGCTGTTATCGTTTGGCCAGTAGGAAAGAAAAGGAAAGTGGACTATTCCAGCTGCAGTCCACCAGACCGTAATTGCTGTATTTTTGATGTTCAAATCCGGCTCGAGAAAGGTTTTCGGGGGTTCGCTGACATTTCCCCGCTGAGCAGAACGCTTCTTGTTATCATATATGATCCATTTTTTGTCGTAGGTGACAATTCGATGGAGGAACGGACCGTAGAATTTCTTCTGATCAGGGAACTCGCGACCTCCATTTGCCTCAGCTGCTGCGCTTCGGTGGGTTGTCGATGACACCCACATGTCGAGTTTTTTCACCATGCCCAGTTGCTTGAGGTGATCAGCAGAAACTGTATGAGACACCCCTAGGTTTCCTGCTATCTCCCGGAGTAGTTGCCGAGGGTCCTTTCCGGCTACTTCCTTCAAGGCATCGAGCGATGGTCTTTCAGCTCGTGATCAACGAACGATTCTCTTCCATTCTTCAAACTTACTGAACTAGCGAAAAACGGTTCGCCCCGAGGCGGTACCCTCTCCCCAGTGTTTACCTTCACAACTGTTTCCATCACCGTCTCACCAAGTTTGGATTCGTGAAGTAGAACAGTTCGGAAAGCCGTCTTGTCCGTGTTATAATTAAGGTTCCCACAGAAATCAGAAATGTTGAAGAAATACATGAGAAGCCCTTCAAAAAGAAGAACAGCTAACTTCTCACCTGAGAAGCACAGCTCATCGATTAGTTGACCAGCCGTTCAAATTTAGTGCTAGCTGAAACCAAAGAAGCGCATAAGTATCTGCAACAAAGAATCTCCGGCTCATTCCATAATCCTTCCTGCGGTTTAGAATTGGCATTTAGATCAACACTTAGCTATGTACTCCTCGGCCTACTGCTCAATTGAGTGGTTGTCTTGAAGCTTTCATGCATACCATGTCTGATCCATTGTATTGATGCCCATGGAATGGCTACCCTGCTCGTGTGACTCCAATCATAAGCGTCGGATTGTTTGCAAAATTCGATAATATGGATCGATATTCTTCTCTTGCTCTGAAACCCATTTACTGACACATGTTTAGCACCTCAAACTGTACAGAGAAGCGTATTAAGAGAGTTATAGTTATATTTTTTAGAAATTCCATCAGCAGCCGTTAATTTTGCACGCATGGTAGAGCAGACACACTGGTTAGATTAATTCTTTGGTATAGAAGCGAATTAATGAAGGTTGGAAAAAGTGCAAAGAAATTTTACCAGAATGCTTTACTGAGACTGAATGGGCTTATTTTTATGAGCCTACATACCTCACTCATCTCACATAAACCAAGACCTTGGATTGTATTCTCTGGAATATCGCCGAAAATCAAAGGATGCCTGTGTTGTTTTCAAAATTCTAAGTGGAATGTGTAAAACGGTCAGCTTAAAATTGTATCGAATTACATGCTCAAGGACTAGTGGTAGCTCCGTGAAAATCACCTACAACACTCCAAAAAACGAGCCTGAGGTCTATCTCATTTATTCGCAGAGTAGGCTCTTTATTCATGTCTTTGAAACAACGGAAGATTTAATCCCTCCGAGTTTTTCTACTTTTCGACTCAAATTTGGTGTCGAATTCTATGTTATTAGTAGGCTGTGTTCAGTGGTTCTGCTTTTCTATGATGCCTACCTTATGCAACGTATTGAATAAATAGTTAAATAAATAAATAAATCATATTCACGTCAAACTGAATTTTATTAAATTAAAACAACTTCCGGGCGCGGGCAGCGTAGTCGGACGAGGCGCCGACTGTCCTGTCGCGTGCACTCGATACCAGGTTCCTGGTTCGGATTTCCCGCCCGGGCCAACCAAGCTTTCCATCCCTCTGGGGTCGATGAATTGGTACCAGACTTGTCTGGTAAGGATAGAGCGCTGACTTGTTCATCGGCTGGCCGCCGCAATTCATTGTATGGCCAAATACGCATTCAAATCGCCTCCACGACATCCCGTAGAAGTAGAAGCGTGGCGCATCCCAAAAAGGATTAAATAACTCCGTCCTTTATCCTTTATCCTTTATCTTAAAACAACTTTTAAATCAAAATCAGCTCCTTTTATGTTAAACTGAGGACGTTTGAAAAGCTAATATGATTTTTCGATTAAAATTTTTTATCTCTTTACGTTCGTTTGCGATTCGATAAACGGTAAATAGTTTTCAGCAGTTTACAAATATTAGTACATACTAGCCACTCATGTAGGTAACATTCTAGAAAAGTGAACGCCTTGCCTGAGTGTCCAAAAAAAAGTAAATAAAAATCGAATCCTTCAACGAATGGATTGCGCCAGGCACTTGTTCTGGGCGTCGTTGTTTATGATTGCATCAGTTCTGCTTACTTTACGCTGTCTCAACTTACCAACTTTGGTTTGTTTTGAACTTTCGGATGTTTACATCCGATTGCAATTAGTAGGAATTTTTACCCTCAGTCAGATATAGTGTGTGTGTGTACGAAACACGTCCTCTCTGTAACGAAAATTTTGAAACATTTTTGCTTTTCTACACTGTAGATCACCTTTACAGGCAATCATTTTGACGAATCGATAAGAACATTTAAACGGTTTATTCATTTTTGAGATGTGGGGAATTTATAAGCTTTCAGTGAAGGTTAATATAATAGGTTGTTGCAGAAGTTTCAGCAATTTTCAAGACATCACATTTTTTTAGTTTTACAAAAAGAGCGAAAACGTCAAGTGACCGCCATCATGTTCTATCACTCTTCTCCACTTTTCAGGCAGACTCCTGATCCAGACAGCGTAGAACTTTTCTGGTTTTGATTCGAAGAAGCCAGCCAGCCATCTTCCATGTCGTCCACGCCATCGAACGTTTCTCCTTGGAGAGAGACAGGAAAAGATAGAAGTCTGCTGGTGCAATATCTAGGCTGTACGGTGGGTGAGGCGGCATTTCCCCTCCAACGATGAGAAACTTTTGGCGAGTCATTCTTGCATTGTGTGGTGGAGCATTGTCGTGCAAGAATCGGATTCTGCCATGATTCGGACGCGTTTCTACGATCTTGGCGGCCAGTCTCTTTAGCTGCTGACGGTACAAGTCCGCTGTTAGAGTTTTGTTACGGGCCAGCAGATCGTATTAGATGACACCTTTGAAATGATCTTCGACGGACCCTCCTTCGGGTGTGGCTCAGGCTGCTCACCCTTGTCAACCCAGTGTCTGCTCCTCCTGATATTGACGGACAGGCACCACCTCTCATCTCCCGTGATGATGGACTTCAGCCAACTATCTGTGCTCTTGAACGAGAGCAATTGAGTGGCCACCTCAGCACCTCGCTGGCGGTCGCGTTCGGTGAGATCGTGGGGAACCTACTGTGTCAACTTGTGCACTTTACCCAGTTGATGTAGGTGCCTGGCGATGGTGGCATAGTGCACACCCAAGTCCTGCGCAAGTTCACGAGTAGTCCGCCGTGGATCCGATTCCACCAGCTGTCGCAATCCGTCGTTGTCGACATCGGATTCACGTCCTGAACTGAACGAATCTTGAAGGTTAAACTCTCTTTGCGAAAGAGTGCGAACCATTCTCGTGCAGTGCCATCGGACACTTTGCCCTCGTCAAATGCTTCATGGATGCGGCGACATGAAGCGGCTGCTGACTCACCAAATTTGAAGTCACACAATAAGGGACCTCGGATGTACTCCTTTGAAAGCTCCATTTCTCTATAAGAGTACGCGAGAGTGAGTAGCTAGCAATAATAGTAATCTTATACATGCCTGATCTCTTTATGCGAACAAAATATAGGTTGCTATAAGGTAGCGTCAGTGAGAATAAAAGCACATTCAAAAAATGGCGGGAACTTTCGCAGCAACTCAATAGTAATTGGCCTTTTAACGAGCTTGAACATTTGGCTACGCTGTTTGAATATGTCCGAGGTTTTGATTTTATATTCGCTTAAATATCATTTTAGGGTTTACTAAAACTTGATAACTTGCTATTAACCTGTAATACATGCATATAATACAATAATTCTGTAACATCTCTTGCAAATTACAGAAAACCAAGCTGCTGCACATATAATGTGGGATATGAGGGGAGAGCGCCATAACTCGTCCACTACAACGCGCTGCTGGACTTATTACTTATTACTAACTTGAGATTGCTTCTGCTGTTTCTAATCTTATACACACATACATAAACAGCACGTGTACTATCAATCGAATACCGTTGTGATCAGTGACTGAGTCAGTGCACAGCGCAATCCTGCCACATGAAGCAAAAAATGGCGGAAACTTTCGCAACAACCTAATAAATTTTATCTCACGGTAAGTTAATTGGTTCCTTAGAAAACGTGCAATGTTATTAGTAAAATGACCATCTTGATTGCAGATATGTTTAGCTTGATTCGAAATATGTCTAGTTTGGGTGGTGTTGTATGTTCGTAGCGTTTTCTTCGAAGAGTTTTATTTAAACGACTCGCTTTTTGTTTGACAAACTGTTCAAACTAGATTCATTAGAAAGCACTTTTCCGCCCAGCAAAATTGTGACTTTTTGGGCGCGTGGAGCGCAGTCGGAGGAGGCGCCGACTTTCGCCCGCACCCGATACCAGGTTCCTGGTTCGGATTTCCCGCCCAGGCCAACCAAGCCTTCCATCCCTCCGGGGTCGGTGAATTGGTACCAGACTTGTCTGGGAAGGGTAAAGCGCTGACTTGTTCATCGGCTGGCTACCGCAAGTCATTGTATGGCCAAATACGCATTCAACTCGCCTCCACGACAGCCCGTAGAAATAGAATGCGTGGCGCATCCCAAAGGGGATTGAATAACGCCGTCTTTGAACCCTTTACCCTTAATATGGCTGTGTGTTATTTTTAGGCTTAGAAGAAAAGCAGCACGAAAATGCTTCTGATGCTTATGAAGCGACTTTTAACTTCGACGACAGCCCCCATTGCTGAAGACCTTCGGACTTCGATGAAGAGCGTCTCAAGGCACTTTTGCAAGAGAGCGGTCGCTAAGAGATGCTCGGAAGGAATGCCTCAGCACACAAAGAGCTGTACATTGCCCAAATCCACTGCTTTAATGAGGCTCTTCATCTGAAATATCGTCAAGGTCCTTCAGCATTCACCGTTCTCTCCGAACCATTGATTGTCACCTTTTCCACTCCTTGCCGATTATTATGAGAGGTATTAGCCACGACGACGAAGATGATCTCAAAAACTGGCTCAACATCTTTTTCGACACAAAAAAGGACGGTTTTTGGCGGAACGGGATAAAGAAGAGATGAGAAAAAGTTGTCAATAAGTACAGTGAATAGGTAGTTGGTTCAAATATTGTTAGAGTTATTGTTTTTGAAATAAAATTTTAAAAAACGCTACAAACTTATTCCGCAACCCAATGTTTATTTATTTATTTATTACAATGCACATATTTGTGCGTCATAAATAATATATATGCGGATATAGATATCTAGATATATAGGCAGTATAGCCATTACAGTCGCGACAGCAGTCGAGCAATATGGATATAGATAGTGTCGTCGTTATAGTCCGCGAGAATAATTGAACACTATCGATATAAATATCGGAGCCCGTGAGCGTAATAGAGCAATGTGGGGAACGTCTGAAGAATTGTTATTATTTATCTTCATAATAGGATGCTAGCGTTAAGTAATAATAATAAGGTAGTCCGTCTCGAGCATTGATCTAGGAACGGTATAATTATTGTAGCCTGTCTTCTTCTTCTAATGATTTCTTGTTTTCTTCATGTAGCAGCATAAATGAAGAGCGAACGTCATGCTTCATATCTCGAGATAATCAAGATCTCTTCATTCTGAACTTCATTGATCTTAGGTACATATATTATACGTATTATAAATATGATAAAAGTAGTCGCCACGTCAGATAGATTTGTCGGGATAGTCCGGAACCGGAAACCATCACACATCCATTTAGTTCACATCCTCGATCCGAAGTATTTGTAAAACATTTAGTTTGCGCAACTTATTTCTGAAGTCCTTAGAATTTCTACATGAAACCAAATGCTGTGGAAGTTGATTAAGCCATATAGCGGTCCGCAGAAAAAATGAATTAAATGCAATGTTTCCGATGGGACGGTTCAATTTACGGTGTTGTACTGGTAGAACTGTTGCTCTTTCACGACTTGGCTCAAATAACCAGTATTTACTGGTTCTCAATTTAACTTCCATGCGAAAAATGCGAAAGGAAAATACTAAATTTTAACAACCCTTCTGTATTTCAGACTTTTTAAACAGAATAAGTGAAGCCGTTCTTTGTAGGATGGTAAAGTTCGCGGATAATTTGGATCGGGAAGTGCTCTACAGTAAACTATTCTGGTGAAAAATTTTTTGAACTTTTTCTAATTGCTGCAGGTATTTCTTAACATAAGGATTTCAAATAGTAGAGCCGTACTCCAAGTGTGGTAAGACATACATTTTATACAATTTGACCAGAAAAGGAGGTCGTTGTACTGCACATTCCTTAGAATTAGAAAAAGCGATGATAGTGCCTTTCTTGAAACGGTTTCTATATGCCTGCTGAACTTTAAGGAAGAGTCAACCGTAACGCCCAGGTCTCTAACACATTCGTCCTGTTTTAGCACAAAGTTGTTGAAACTGTATCTGGATATTGGAGGAGATCCTAAATGTAAATTAACTGTTTTACTGAGGTTAACAGGAATTTCCCACTTGTCAGACCATTCCATAATTTTCCGAACAAATCGTGAAATATAGTCGTTAGCTAACTTTTGGTCACAAGGCTGGCAGGCATAGTAAATTCTTATGTCATCCGCAAACATCAACATCAAACATCGCAACAAATATAACATAAGCATGTTATACTTGTTTAGGATGTGAAAGAACCTTACCGCTCTTTGCTAGACTAATGCCTTTCAGACACTGTTCACACGAAAGGAAAAACATGCAATCTGTTATCACAAGTTTCCTTAGTACCTTCTTTGTGGGTACTCGGTCTTAATCTAATCAAGTTGGTAGAGGACGGTACTGTCAACTCAATCTGGATTTAAATTAGAGCACGATTTGGAGTAGGATTTGATGCAGACAAGCTCTACTGCAAGCTCCCGAGTCGATCTTGTCGGGTCAGCTTCAACGGCATTCCGTGAAAGGTCGTTATCCAGGATAGGCGCCTGTCTTCTCCGTGCTCTTCGTCTTCAAGGCTTTCGTCGCCAATGGCAAAACGTTGAACCCACCGCTCGTGTTGTCTTTTGAAAACGACATCTTCGCCAAATGCAGCTACCAACGAACGATGAGGTTGCACAGCGGATTTCTTCAATTTGAAGTAGAGCGGGAACGCACGTACAATCATTTTCTAGTCCATTGTAGTCTGAAAGCTATAATTTCAGAAATCGATGAAGGAATGATGTAGGAAAAATATGAAATGTAGAAGTTGAAACGCCGTAAAAACTAAAAATCAAATGAGCTCACAACCGATGCGAATAACTGTGAAATGAAGGCCACAATGTACGCGACATTCCGTGTGGGGCAACCTAATACAAACGGAGCTCAAGGCGTAGCATTCTGTCCGAAAAGCCAAGAAGTGAGTTCAAATTACCGCCTAGCGCAAGAGTTTTTTCTTCGCAACCAAACATCTATCTATCAGCAGTTGATTACTTACTCCAGCTTTCCTCCCCTACCATTTACGTTTGATTTTACACGGCAAGCGCAGACCGCCTTGTGTGGTCAAAATATTTTCAACAGTTGGCTCTTTTATCTTGCCTCGCATATATTTGTGTTGTAGCCCAAACAGATAAGTGCAACTTTCAGAAGAGTTTAGCTGCGGAAAAAAACGAAAAAGTAAGTAGTGAGGCATCTTCCAAATAATAACGCTATTTTTGATGTCATCAAAGGGCTATAACGAAAGCAAGGTTTTGAAGCTTCCCATCTTTCGAACGTAAAAACATGCACGTAGAGGCTGGAGTGCAAATTTTGGGTGTATCCTTAATCCACATATCTAAGCGGTGATCATACCGCCTAAGATGCTTAGGCAACGAGAATGTTTCCGTTTAAAATCGTGTCAGCCTTCACTGTTTCTAGTTGCTAATACTCTAATGATGAGGAATACATCTTGTATGAAGACCATCCGTCTCTTATCACCATCTCCATAACGGGGCCTCTCAGCTCCCACCCCTGAAAACACTGGAATGCTCTTCTCGAACGTAGCTCTAACCTAGTTAGCCATGGTTGTGATTCTGTTAGAGCTTTCAAGCAAATCTAGTAAAAAATCCAAAATTTAATCAAACAGATAGCGTTGTTTACGAGTATGTGATCACCGTCTATGTTGGGCCTCTCAGAATCAACCGGCTGACAACCGAAACTGATGAATAATATGCAGACGTCACAGACAGAAAAACTCATTTATCCAGTAGGTAAAAATAGTGCTGTTTGTCACTGTTTGTCGCTCTATAATCCTTCAATTAAGTGTTATACTGAAGCGACATTTGCACCAAACAGCTCTCCTCAGGTACAGTACGTTTTCCGCTCAATAAAATTGTGGGGCAGCGTGTTATAGGAAATCCTCAACCTCCGCTAAGACGAAGGCAGCGAAGTGTCCCAAATCATGTTGATAATTTAACCGAAAGCTTTCAGGACCCTTTCTGAGCTTCCTATCACCTATGTAATTGTTGTCATTTCCGATCCCTTGTTTTTCTCCCGTCCATGTTCCAGATAGTCTCGTTCCTCATTTTTTTCATCTATATTTTTATACGGCTTGTCATTGATGAGAAAAAAGCTCTACACGTGATTGATGCATAGGGTTCTATGTTAGTGCTTCGACAAGACTAGATTTTTACTAAAGAAAAGGAGAGAACCGAAAAAGAAAATCGCTGTATATCCACGAAACAAGCGGCGAGGGTAGCAGCCAGGTTACAATCGCTAAAAAGGTCTAGGTTCCAACGAAGCCGTTAGTTCTTTTTCGCAAAGCATCAGTTTCCTAAATCTCCGTCCAGATGTGATGAATAATTTTTTGGAATCCCGCCAAATACATTACACACAATAATACAGTAATGCAACAACACACGACAATTGGAATACCTCTGATCGTGCAGAATATTTATTAGAAAAGAAGCAATTCCTTTTCCTTTAATCCTTGCCGTTTCTGAATTTTGAAAATTCAAAGAATTTGCTAGTATTAGGCTGTCGCAAAATCAATCTCCGTTTCGAGGTGGGTATAAATAAATACGTTTTTTTAGCCCCCAATCATTCCGTCTCAGGGAAAGCCACTCATATCGTTTGGTAGGCTAGTTCCTGCTCTTTCAAAAACATATGTGGATGTCGCTCTATTTTTTGGCCGACCTTTTCCAGGGCTCCGTAAAATCAACGCGACGATCGAGTCCTCATGCCTTACGAATTTAAATTGAGACATTCTGCGGCAGCGGCATCCCATACCCTTAGCAGCGCTATTGGGACCGACTGCCTTGCAAACGAACGGTGAGGCTCTGCTTCGAAAAATTCGCCTCTGGCGACTTGGCGATTTGGATCTCGAAGAAAAACCAGGTCGCGGGGGAAGGTCCTGGTATTGCAGTGAAGACTTGAGGAGAGCCGTCGAACCAAATCCAGAGACGAATACACTTGCGTTAGCAGAGAACCTTGGCGTACATCAGAGCACGGTAGCAGGACATTTGGCGGGGATAGGTAAGGTGAAGAAGACGTCGAAGTGGGTGCCTCATGAGCTGACCCATGAGCAGCGTCTGGCACGTTTCGACATTTCGCTCCAACCTGCTAGTTTGCTTTAAAAATGAGCCTTTTGTAAGCCGTATTATAACTGTAGGGCTCGTGTAGCGCAGTCGGAGGAGGCGCCGACTGTCGCCTGCACCCGATACCAGGTTCCTGGTTCGGATTTCCCGCCCAGGCCAACCAAGCCTTCCATCCCTCCGGGGTCGGTGAATTGGTACCAGACTTGTCTGGGAAGGATAAAGCGCTGACTTGTTCATCGGCTGGCCACCGCAAGTCATTGTATGGCCAAATACGCATTCATGTCGCCCCCACGACATCCCGTAGAAGTAGAATGCGCTGGCGCATCCCAGAAGGGATTGAGTAACGCCGTCCTTTATCCTTATCCTTTATTATAACTGTAGGTGAAGAATGGGTCATGATAACGGGAAGCGGGGCAGATAAAGAGGCTCCTCCAACAACCTTTTCTAAACCCGACCTTCACCTTGAAAAAGTTATGCTTATTTTGTGGTGGTGTTCTAAAGGTGTAATCCATAACAGCTTCTTGCAACCTGGTCAGGCAGTCACAGCAGAGTCTCTGCTGCTGTGATTTAGAACAGATGTATGAGAAGCTGCAAAAAAGAGGTCGGTAGTGGTGAATAGAGGAGGGCAGCTCCTGTTGCAGGAGAACGCAAGGCACACACCTCACAAATCACTCGGCGAAAATTGGCATCGAAGTTCTCCCTCATCTACTATATTCTACCAACCTTTCCTCCGCTGACTATCACTTTTTCTGAGCTCTTAATTCTCATTCGCGTCAGAAACAATTCACTGATTTAGCCGATGTTGAATGTACCCTCCTTGATTTCGTTAATTCCTGTAGCCTCAGCTCTTATTCTGAAGGATTAGGTTCATTACCCGTTCGTTGGCAAAAATGTATCGATTTTGGCGATTTTTATCTCGATTAATAAAGTTGCGTTTAAGCTGAATGATAGCAGTTAGAAATAAGTGCTCCTTTTCGGAGATTAATTTCACGACAGCATAATATGTGATTGGTTCATGATCAAAGCGTCTTCTCGTTTTTTAATCTGCAGATATCTCCAAATTTTAAGCAAATAACTCTTTCTTTTTCAGCGCACTGTAATCATGCACACTTTCGATGAGCTACAAAACATGACTGACCAACGCTGTAAAGAGGTACATTTTCACGACATCATGGGCCAGTCCGGATCGGTCTGCATCGTTTCAGAATTTCACGCACTCTGTCGCCGTTTCAGCTCGTCATCGATTTCGTGACGTACCTGCCATTCCGCGCTGTCCAATTCTTTCAAACGTCTCTCTCGATCGCCTCAATTCCGCTGCTTATCTACGTGGTCAAGAAGTACATCTTCGGATCGACGATACACTTCAATGTGAAGGTATTCCGTTCTGTGTTTCTATTAACTACAGTACCACGAAATCTTAGTAGAGCAGAGCTATGCATATAGGCCCGACACAATCAATCGAGTGGGCGAGACAACTTGTAGAGCGAGCGAGCGACAGCTTGTAGGATGAGCGCTTAGAGAGTTTTATCAGAAATTTCCAGCCGTCCTAATCAGGAATTGCTCTAAGACTGTCCAGCTTGCCTTTGTAGTGCGCCGTTGACAATGCATACGAAATCGAACCCATCAATCGAGTGAGCGCGGCAGTCTGTACAGTGATGGTTTGAGGAGTTTTATGCCATTTGCGAGCGGTCACCACTCGATTGATAGGTTCGGTTAAATAAATATACATTGTTTCCGGCGCACTCCAAAGGCTAGCTGAACAGCCTTAGAGCAATTCCTTAGTAGGGCGGCAGGAAAATTCTGATAAAACCCCCAAACGCCCACTCTACAAGCTCTCGCGCCCACTCGATTGAAAGGTCCGATCCTATACGCATTGTGCTCGCCGCACTCCAAAGACAAGCTGGACATTGTGAGAGCAATTCGTGGAAAGGGCGGCTGAGAATTTCTGATAAAACTCCCCAAACGCTCACTCTGCAGGCTGCCGTGCCCACTCGATTGATAGGTTCGATTCTATGTGCATTGTTCACGGCACACTCCGAAAGCAAGATGGAAGTCTTAGAGCAATTCCTGGGGAGAGCGGTTAGGAATTTCCGATAAAACTCCCTAAACACTCACTCTATGGCTGTCGCTCGCTCGCTCTACAGGTTTTTGCGCACACTCGATTGATTGTGTCGGGCCTATATGCATTGTTCAACTCTATTAAGATTTTTATGTCAGAAGATGAAGCTCGAGCTGTTGAGTTCCAATCTATGCTTTTTTACAAGTACTTGATTTTTAAAAAAGTTATTTAAAAAAGCCGCTTTGGAACGCTCCAAAGCGGCTTTTTCGGCAATTGACCAAAAGGTACTGTAGCTCCTAGTTCTACGAACCGTTCCAGATTATCTTCATCATGTACTACTTGTTCGCCATCGGTCACGCCCTTATCAACACAACAATGCAGGTAAGCTTTTCTACTGTGAAGGCCATTACAATTCAGAACCTCTAATGTGCTCGTTCAGAAACACATAACGCAACACATGATTGCTTTCAAGCTGGATTGAACACAAGATCCATTTTAAGAAGCGATAACGCTCTAAGGAGTGAAATCATATTCACGACTACGCCATTCTAATCGTAAGCTCTATATTAGATGTGTTAGAGGGAAGCCGCGTTGAGCGTTGTACCCTGCAAGAAACTCCCAATCGTTCTCCTAGAAGGAAACGCTCAATTAAGATCGTCTGTAAAAGCGCTAATATGTAATAGTAATCAGGGTGCGATTCTGTGGCGTTCATTGATGTCGATTCACAAACCGAGCACGACTTCCGCCTTCTTGACCAGCACAGGAGCACATATAGTCGGAAAAGCGCGGACATTGGATCGCGTTGCGCCACGTATTCGACCTCTACGGTTTATCAAGGGACAACTGAAATACGTATTTGGCCCACTCAGTGAATTGCGGTGGCCAGTGGACGGATAAAGCGGTGGTGCGAAATTTTCGGACAAGCCTGACACCAACCCATCGTCGTTGGAGGGATGGAGCGCTCAAAGCGCTGAACACTTTCCAGACCACCTAATAGTTAGTAAATGACCTCCAGTCACTTTCTGCTAGTCTTCACAGAGGGGCCACATTCATCAACCGCTTTGCGCCCTCTAACGGTAAAAATACCGCTAAACCCCCTGGTATGAGATTCTTCAGCATCATGTTTGTTGGTACTTTTCGCCGTTATAGGCCCTTAAGTGGTTGATGAATCTGGTCCTAGATTTACGGCCTTTTCATTCTGACATGAGCATTTCCTAGTCACCTGTTGCCTGTCGTCCCGTTGAACATCGAGTTGCTCGAGCGGGCGCCAGCAGAGTCTCCATTCGTCCCTGTCGCGTGCCAGAGTGGTCCAATGGATCCTCCTCGCTCGAGGGACTCGAAGAGCGTCATAGAGGTCGATCAGGACTTTCACGAAAAAGTCCGACCAACGCGTTGGTGGGCGTCCTGGTGTTCTATTGACATCCCGCGAAATTCAGTCGGTGACGGCTCTCGTCCAGCGGGTGTCTGCGAAGCGCATTACGTGACCGGCCCACCTAATTTTCGACGACTTGGCCCATGAGACAGCGTCTCTGATCTTCGAACGTCGGCGAAGCTCGGAACTCCGGAGGCCTTCTCTCACTTGCGTGAGTAGTGTCACTCCGAGCATCGTCCCCTCGATTCCACGCTTCGCGACGCTGATCGCGTGCTCATCCTGCTTTCGTATAGCCAAGGTCTCTGAGGCGTATGTTGTTATTTCCCAGTAATTAATAATAATTATTTTCAATTATCTTCCTATTTTTATTTATTTATACATACGTGACGAGTTGCAACAAAGCACTGAATACTATTGAAAGAAACCCTGGCAACAAACACGAGGTTGCAAGAAACAATGAAGTATCAAGTCGTAAAATTACTGTCAGTAAGACTTAATGAATTGATGTAATGTGCCAATGTGCTTTTTTTGAAACATGTCAAGAATTTAAAACCCAACATGCTGCACTTAACGACAATAGGGTAAAACATGGCGGTAGCCAATGCTCCGCGCATTCAACTTCTACCGGATGCCAAGAAGGCAAGGCTATTTGAATGCGTATTTGGCCTATACAACGAATTGCGTTAGCCAGTTGAAAGACAAGTAAACGTTTTATCACTCCTAGAGAAGGTGCGATTTCATCGACTACGGGGGAGGAGAACTTGCTTGAACTGGACAGGAAGTTCGGGAAATCCGAATTAAGATCCTGGAATTAAATGCACGCGACAGTCGGCGCTTCGTTTGTTCGACTGCACAATCACGCAACTTGGAAACCATAAAAGTGTGAAACTGTAATGTTAATAGTTTTGGAAATCAGTACTTAGAGCTATCTATTAGGTTGTTCGGAATGTTCTCATCGTTTTGAGTGCTTCATTTTGAACTACCATAACTTTCTCAAGTCTTATCGGCTTTAGTCGAAATAAGCACCGTTCAAATCAGCACACCTTGGCCAACCAGACGACTTATTCCATTAGCGAAAAAAATCTCTGGTCGAGGTTCAACGAAATCCACGAAACCGGTTTGGCTGGGTCTTGCTTGGTCCTGTTTTACCAGCGAGAAAGTTCTGAAAAAGTGTTTGAAAAGGTGGTAGCCGGTTGGTGAGAGGTCTGTAGGATGTGGCCTGTGAGGCAGAACTTTAACCCTTGATTCGTTCAATTTTCGAATAGTGATTTGTGAAGTGTGTGGGCGGTCGTAATCGTGTAAAAGAATCGGGCCTCCTCTGTTGACCGATGCTGGCTGAAGTTGACGCAATTCTCGATGCATTTCGTCCATTTCCTTACAGTAGGACCATGACGTGATCGTTTGGGTTCGTGCCAAAAAGTTGTGATGGATCACACCAGCCACTGGTCACACAGTGACCACTACCTTTTTTGGTGGAGGTACGCCTTTGGAGAATGCCTAGGGGGTTCGTCGGCGTCTAACCACTGTCGGGAACGTTTCCTGTTGTCATACAGAATCCATTTTTTATGAAAAGTGATGATTCGATCTGAAAACGGGTCAGTTTTGTTGCGTAAAAGTAGAGAACAAGAAATCTCGAAACGTGACAATTTTTGCCGCTCACTCAACTTGTGGGGCACACACTTTTCGAGCTTTTTTACCTTCCCAAGACGTTTAAGGCATCCGCAACAGCGGTTCTTCGAGTTCTTCCGTGATCCTGTGTGTGGAGTGGTTCAGCTTCCACCAATTCCTTCAACTCGTCGTCTAGCATTGCTCTAGGTCGACCGCTATGGGGATCACCTTTGAGGCCGAAATCTCCGGTCCGAAATTCGTTGAGCCACTGGCGTACAGTGCTTTCTCCAACACTATTGGGTCTCAGACTCGATTGGTTTGTCGAGCTGTCTGGGCTGCGCATTGTCCCAATTTGAAGTCAACATAAAAATATCGTTCGGAATTGCTCCTTCGACATACTTCAATAAGCCCTTCAACAACAGAAATATAAAACAACGTTGAAACATACATTATTTGGTCAGATAGAGCGAAAGATTGTGTACAGAAAGTAGCATTAATACACAATGCAGGTTGAATTTTTACTTAATAATAGACGATTGGAAAATTTTAACACATAACGTTGAAAACTTTCCGGACAACCTAATATTAGGGGGAGAGGCAAAGGTAATGAGACTCTCCATGCCGTGTCCATATATTTGGTAACTGAAGTCTGGTTTCGTGCTTATCGCATTTGTATGTTTGTATGCTACCTACTGAAGGCCACCTGAGAAGTGACCACTTTCGCCCTTTCCAGAAATATACCAAAACCGCAGTCTGACGAGTCCACCTGTGTCGCGCAAATCTCGCCCAATGCCCATCCCGATCAGCCTGGACTCAATAGTCACGCAAGATGAGGAGTACGTCTTCTAACTTAACCCTGCCAAGCAGCGAGTCTGGGTGAGGCCTGGTGACCTGTTACCGACCTTCGTTCTGCGGGATTTTCACGGCGAGAAGCACCTTCTGAGCTCTTGAGTCCGCGCCCATGGACCGGTATACTGGAAGGTGTTTTCCAGAAGCACGGCGATGGACTCCAAGGCCATGGTAAACGAAATAGAAGAGATGGACCTGCGACTCGAACTTATTCAGTCGCAAACGCTTCAAGAAGGTCCTCCTCTTCGACAACGCCGTACCCCATCGGGCAAAAGTGACATATTCGCCGGACCTCTCTCCATGCGACTACCACTACTTCTTGAGCCTACAAGACTTCCTGGTCGGAAGAGACACAAGAACCCAAGCAGTCCTTGATTACCATATCGAGCAATTGATCTACACCAGACCCAAGCAGTTGTGGATGGGATCAGGTAGTTGGCTGAGCGATAGCAGCAAGTCATTGACCTTAATGGCCAACACATTTCTCAGCACCGCTGAGTTGTAAAAGTTATAAAGAGGTAAAGAATTTTTTCAATTTGACTCATTACTTTTGCCCCCCCCCCTCCCTAATATATCTCATTGTGTAACTTGAATGGATTGGTCGTAAACACCCGTGTACAAACGTCGTACTGTTGATTTCACTAAGTTGTTCTGCATTAGTACATACTTCCTCGAGCTATACCTTTATGCTAGGTTTTCCATTCAAAGAACGAAGGACGCTAGTCGACATGAGAAGATGTTGACGAAATGCTAAAGATCAGACTTCTAGCTGCTGAAAAAAGGATCGTTTGCTGACATGCAGTTTGACTAAAAAAAGAAAAACCTTTTCCTTTTTTGTCGCAATGTTTGCAAAATACAAAGAGCAAAAAGCTCAACAGTTTTTTGAAGTCGGGTAACCTCATTTTCTTTTAAAAAGTCTGCGGTTCCAGATCTATCAGACCATTCGCTCAATGCTATCTCAACCATGCCTCGCTTTCCCAACGAGAGTCGAGTACGAGACTTTCAACCTCTGTTTGGCCACTATGACGATTGGCATGGTGAGTTGATTAAGGATAGAGGAAGACTTCTAAGAATGCAGTGGCACATTTGCGTGCGTAAAATTTTGAACTTTGAAGGCTGATCTAAAGCGTTTGGGAAGTGCCAAACCTTTCTCAGTACTTAAGATTTTTCTGGAATGTTTTGAAAATCTCCGCATACATAATATATGAGAACACCATCCACTTGTATGAGCGTAACATATCCTGCGCCGTCTTCCTCGCTTATTTCGTTGCGCAAAACTGTTGGCCGAACTGTTTACCGATATTCGAGACGTAGTCCGTCACGAGTTCGAACCCGCCCACGCAGTTGCTGAAGCCTATCGAAACTTAGGCCAAGTATTCAAGTCATTTTCTTTAAGCCTCAAGTGGCTGGTACTGAGGTTGCAAGCTGTCGTAACGATGTTCCGTTGCGATCAAAACTCTAGCGCCAAGCTGGACTCGGACCCGCACCTCCTGCTGAGCCTGCTAGTTTGCCTTCTCAGAAAATTCTGGTCCTCAGACGGGAAGTTCTAGTGAACCCATCGCTCGGACCTGGGCACAAGCGACTACTATCTTTGCCGATCCCTTTAGCATCACTTGGGATAGAAGCGCTACGACGATTGTGACCAATTGGAAAATGACCTTCAGGCTTTTTTCGTTTTCGCTTCCAAGTCACCCAAGTTCTAGCCTTCTCGCCAAAGGAATTCGTAGTACTGCGGGTCGTCAGCGGAATGTAATCGATTTTGATGGAACTTATTTCGTTGTATAGTAAAATGTTGCTGAAAGCTGTCTTGTTTTGGGAATTCGCAGTATTTTCTTTCTTTCTTTATTACATGTACATGCCATGTGAACCAGAAAAGCAAAAAAGAAAAATTAAGAAAACTAACAACTCGACAGTGCAAAAAGACTGTGACCTAACACAAAAACAACAATTCAAGGTACATTCCATGTTCGACTCTCGATGAACCTTGGCATCCTTGATGTTGCTATAGACGAGTGGTTTGTTCAGCGTAGCCAAGATTGGTACAACTCTTTATTGCGGCTTACGTTTCGGCGTCGTCGCCTTCTTCGGAGCCTGGAAAAGTCGAAGTCATCTGAGAAGCTACCCTCCCAAATGCCATTTCATTCTGCAGGAACCCATCCAAAAGGCTAAGAGACTACGAAAACGATGCCGACAGAAGTCGAAAACATGGCTAACCTTAGATGTGGACAAAAGGCGTCCACCGTCACCCTGGCTGGATGGGTGAATGAGCTTAGAGCCCGGGGGACCACCCGCCTTAGGGACCTAACGGGTCATCACCCAGAGGTCAAAACCCGCAGAGGGCGACTTACGGCGCCAGAGTTGTACCAATCTTGGCTACGCTGAACAAACCACTCGTCTATAGCAACAATTCAAGGATTCAAATAACTGCCCAACAATTTAATGAAACCTTTGGTATCATAAGGAACACGTGCTTTCCTGCTCATCTTTACAAAGTCGGAACCCGCACGGTGCGCTGGTATCGAAATCTAGTTCTGGTTTTAGGAAGCACTAATTTGCGTGAACTACCGCGAGAAGTGGAATCCCTTTCCTCTCCAAGGGGAGATAAAGACAGACCACACTTGCCATAGAGGATTTTATGAAACAATATAAGGTCATACTTCTTCCTTCTATATTCCAGTGTCTCCAAGCCAAGAATGATATTACGATTCATAGAAGAGGGGATTTGATCATATGAGAAACCAAGACTACGAATCATTACTTCCCTAGTAAAACTATTCTCGACTGATTCAATCTTCTTTACTAGTTTTCTCGTGTGTGGGTTAAAGACAGCTGTTCCATATTCTAGCAATGGCCGGACATAGACTTTTAAACTTTAAAAGCACGAACTAGGATACGGGAATCCTTCGTTGTCAAGGCTCTGAAGAGATTGTAGACCAACCTAGAGGCTTTCAGAGCTATCATTTCACAATGCTTGTCAAACGTAAGATTTTGGTTTACTAAGAAGCCCAGATCTTGAACGCTATCAACTTTACCAATCAAAGACCCATCAAGAACGTAACTGCATTCTAGTCTCGACGGTCCAATGCGTGAGAACTTGTATTTTGCCATATCTTCCGAACGCCTAGAAGCAGGCAAGATAGAACTGAAGAACCGAATCTGCAGCATCTGATATCAGCGAAAAACACACTCCTATAGGCCTATTGTGGAATTGATCACGTATAAGAAGGAATTGAGAGGAATCGTCTTTCACCTAAGCGTTTGTCATCCAAGTAGTTGTTGTGCTGAGATACTCTGTGACTTGCACCTGTTCAGGTCACAATCCAATTCTCAATTTTCTGTGAACGAGCCTTGGCCACATTCTGCGTTCACAACTACGAGAAGCACAGCGTTCTCTTCGGGTTCATGTTTTGCACGTTGGCGGTGAGTAGAAAGGACTTCCTTAGTCTTCGACAAAAAAGGTTAAGCAGCGAATCGCACTATTTGAATCAAAGGCGTCGGTTAAAATAGTGGTAGTCTTTCCGTCATGATAACCGTTGACGGAGAACATTTAGATGAAGTGGAGTCATGCACGATATCTGTTTATGGTAACAGGGAAAGGACACCACTAGTTGTAGTTTTCCATAAAGCAACCTCCTTGGGATGAAAATTTACCGTTCTGTGAAATATCTCAGAAATTTCCACATAACCAGAAGCCAATGGTAGAATCTGTAACATACTAACGACCTAAATACTCTATCCCACCCCGAGTTCCACCCATAGAGGCTAAATGTGCATTCGAATTGCCTCCACCACACCGAGAGGTAGAATGCATGGCACATTCCAAAAGATGTTAATTGCCGCCATCCTTCATCCTTTGTTTATTTTTACTTGAATAGAGCGTAATAAGTCTCAATTAGCTAAAAATGCAACGTTAAGCTTCAGCAGCATAGCAGGAGGAACGAGGCAATTTGAGCGAAGAACGACATTCAGTGCTCTAATGGGTGCACTTTCAGGGTGTCCTGATAGCAGTTATCCTGTTCACCACGTACCGGCATAAGGACTTCGATGAGCTGACCGCTTCGATGTTAAACACGCCGACCGCGGCTGCTCCCCGCATCAATCGAATGTTCATCATACTTGGGGCGATCAGTGTGGCTGCGATCGTAGGAATGCAGATTCTGTTAAGGATCAACAGACGCAAAAGCAGTCAGTGAGTAACCTTTGGCTTAGGCTTGTAACTCACCAGGGGCCAGATTCATGAACGACTTACATGAGGGTAGGGGCAAGACTTACCCCACTCCCCACTTCCGTGCGATTCGTCAACGCGCGGCGGGGAAAACCCGGGGTAAGTGTCGAGGTAAATGCTACCTCGCCAACGCGTACGGAAACATTTACCTTCAAGGCGAGGGTTTTGCTCCGCTGCCAATTTCTGACCCAATGCATCCCTTAGCTCAGAGCTAGCAGCAGGCCGACGGAGGGATGCATTGGTCAGAAATTGGCAGTGAAGCAAAACCTTTGCTTTGATCGTCATGAATCAGAAACAAGGGTAAGTTCAGGGAAAGTGGCGGGTAAGTGGCTGTCGAGGTAAAAGGGGATAGGGTTTACCTTCGGCCGCGTTCATGAATCCGGCCCCTGGGAAGTATCTCAGGTGTATGTCTGAACTGCGAAAACGAATACCACTTGAGATTCTACACCCCTCAAATAGTAGGAAGGTAGGTTCCATTTTTGCAAGTTTTTTGAAGCCAAGAAACTAGGGACCCTCAAAGTTTTCTATAGGATCTCATGCACTGGCACGTAGGTTTGAACGGCAAAAACGAATACCACAATGAGATTCTCCACCCTTCAATTAGTAGGAAAAGATGTTCCAATTTTGCAAACTCCTTGAACCCAAGGACCAATGAATGCGCCCTCCCCAAAGCCCTCAAAATTTACTATGAGATCACGTTCACACGTCCTATGTACCTACCGTAATCGGCCGAAATTTCAAAAAATGAATATCATATTCGTGATCAGCGCCCCTAGATAACCCCCTTAGGCAAAGTTTGGGTGAAATTTTTTTCTACCCCTTCTCGACCTCGACCAAGGGGCCAAGGGTGTAGAAGTTCAAATAGTGCCGCTTCAGATTTACCCTTGACAATCGAATACTCGAGGGAGCTTACTCTCATGCCACGGCGAACCATCGTGATCAACGTCTTGAAGGATATCTCTGCACCCCTATCTTCAATAAAAAATCTCTATGTAATATTTTTAAAAGGTCGGCTCACCAAAGGAGTTTTAAGACCAGCGTGCTGCCGCCTAGCGATACGTTAGAATATGGCGGTGATTTATACTCGCTGTCCTGCCGGGATTGCAGTAGCTACCAGCCCGTCATCATTAGTATAGATGGTCTGCTGGACGCTTAAAAGCGATGAGTTTAGTGCTGCTCTGTGCCATGCTTCTTTCATATCTCAATTTTGGTTTTCGCTGCTGAATTATATTTGACCTTCTTTAGGTCTCCAATATCGCTGTCGTCCCGCTATCAAACGCAAGAGAATATGTTCGTCACGCAGTTCGCCACCTGGCTATCTTCTCTTCAAGTGTCAGTGACTGTTGAGATCCTTTCCTCACTGAGCATTGTAACATCATTTCAATAAGACATATTAAGATCGAAGCAGTCAATTATTTATTGAAATCGTATTTCCTTCTGATTTTCTATCGGAACTGAAGAGGAGGCTTGAGATCCAAGGCCTCAGTGCATGGTTACACGAAGTTTTTGCATAAAATAAATTACAGTAAAAGCTACTTTAATTAGTTAGCCATCAGTTTGGTTTGTGTTTTTTGCGCTAAACTATTTGTCTATTTTTTTAAAATTTTTTACCATTCATTTGCGTCTTTGCCATTAATTTCACTGGCTGTTCTTGAAAAAGGTAAATTAATCAGAAGGTTAATTACCTAGACAATTCTTTAAGCTGTCAGTTTCTACAGATTTCCGATCTCATTGACCTAGCACTCTAAAAAACAGCAAAAATTTTCTAGCAAAAATTTTAAGCGCATCGATTATTGAGCTTATTCCAATCACATTTCTGAACTGCTGTTCTTAAAATGGAAGTGGTATTACTGTAGAAGGCTTAAGATTTCCCTGTGGAACAGACATCCGCATCCGTTTCCTCGAAAGCTTAGGTACAGGATCGGCTCTCATGTGCAGCTCCAATCGCTACAGACTTCAAGTCTCACCTAGGCGAACTAAATGTTTCATCCTTAAGTGGAAGGTGACCTGTGCGATAAGGATGCACCTCTGTTCATGGACCAGCAACGTCATTCTGTAGAAGAATCCATGCAATGTGATCCCCGAAGAGGTAGAGCATGTAGCAGATCAGCTCCCGCAAAGGGTGCTCTAACATCCACCTGCAACCTTTGCGTAGCTTTTTTCAGTTCTTACGATTTCTTTCAGATGTTTCTATGCTGCTTGAAAGCAATCTGTATTGTGGCAGCATATTCCCTTTTTCTGGCTCAGATCCATTTTTTAGATAAAGAGGTTCCCTGCTAAGTAGAAAATTTGAAATAAAGGAGGTAAATCTGAAAATCAGCAAGTATTGGATTTTCAAACCTAGTCATGGTCGTGCGACAACATTTGCAATCGCATGTCTTCAGCTAAAAAGATGGTGCCATTCTGAAGCTTACAATTCTTTCTTTTATCGAACATCACGTTGGTTTCAAATGTTGCCTAACGACGTGATTAGTTCCCCAAACGTCCAGGTTTTTCGAACTAGACTTAAAAGGTTAGATCTTCTTTCTATACTAAATATACAAGAATTTTAGAAGCCAATGTCTCCTACACGGATTACACAACGACTTTATAGCAGCGCAGTGAGAAACAACCATTGATGCTATTTTTACAACTTGTACCTTAACATTTGCTGGGTTGACCTTTATTTTTGCAGATCTTTGCAGTTCTCGCTCATGTATTCGTGAATTCAAGGACAACACAAAACGATCACCTAAAGCATAGACTTCGTAGCTTTATAATGTAAACGGTAAACGCTTTTCCCAGGGTTACCCTTATCCATTCAGTGAAGCTCCAGTATTTTTTGCTCAGTAAACAACAACTGGTTCTAAAATAACAATTATGAAACGGTGGTTCTTACCAAATCTTACTTTTCGTTTTCCTACTGTCATTTCATATTTCTAATTTTTCTTATAACGACTTGTTTTTTTCTGCAAGCATATCTGCTTCATACTAAATACACATTCTTTCACTTATTTATCTGGTAGGATTGCACGTATGTATGTATGTATGTATGTATACTAAAACTACGGGTTGACCTGGGAAACTCGTTTGCCGTAATCATATTTCAGAATTCTTTCAACAGCACTTGGTTTCTGACTTTTTTTTCAATCCTTTTTTGTGAGGCGCACATTTGCGTGCATTAAAATAAATAAATAAATAAATAAATAAATAAATAAATTTGAAAACGGCTTCCAGCCGAATGTTTAGTCATTTAAAAGCGACTGGAAAATTCTCCTTGTATTTCGCTCACTTCCCATGTTTTTGTACACTTTCTGGACACTTTTTTTGGAGGAAGCCTTCATTTTCCAAGAAAAAGAAATGCCCTCAGATAATTCGCGGATCTCTCATAGACGGAGGGCAGCACCTCTGAAAACGAGGAAACACAAACAAGGTGGCACATCCTCAGTAAGGATTTACGTAGAACGGTGTTCTCGTGGGCTAGCTGAGTGTGTAGTCTTTGTGAAATAGAGCACTTTCAATTTTACCATAATTGCCAAAAATACTAGGTGAAGTGCCCTCCCAGTAGCATAGACACTATTTCGTTTCGTTTCTACTTTCACGCGGATACAGACCTATTCGTTGTCCATCCTGAGAAACATTAGATTTTTTTAACGCACATTACACAGTAGACACTGGATCCGACGCCGAATCGGATAATTCGGATTCGTCAGTTTTCTCAAAACCGGTGAAAGAGACCGTGCGAACAATGGTGTTTTTGAAAAGCGATTCAGATATAGGTAATTTGAGCAGGTAGGATTTTCAGATGATTCAAATCACTGATTTATTTTCGGATTTCACGTCGGATATCCGAATCGGATAGGACATCAGATTTCTGGTTAAAAACAGTTGTCTGATTACTGTTGCTATATTTGTGCCATATGAGGCTCTTAGGTGAACAACTTTATTCAGCAGGACCTGACGTTTTGACGTTCCGTCGTCTTCAGAGGCCTAAACATGGTGTGAAGGTTAGATTTGCGTTCTACCCCACCAAGCGTCTCAACCACTCTAGCATTTTCGACCTACTTTCACAAACACCCGAAGAGACCAAATGAGAGGACAACTCACCAATGTCCACTGTTGAGGGCATATGTCGCCCTGTGACCAGTAGAGGGGAATGAGCCACACTGCCGACATCGCTCTCTGATCATTCTATGGTTCACAATGAGGCACAAACCGCAAGAAGTCACTTGTTACGGCTAGACACTCACTTCGGTTGTTCGTTACTGGATTTCTAGCAAAAATCCAGAATGCTTCCAAAGCTTTTCGTGCTGAGATATCACTCTCAATGGCCAATATTGTGCATTTCACCTCGCAGTCGTTCCCGTCATGCGCATCAATTCTTTGTCTTAAAAGTGGGCTGGATTGCAATCCACGTCTTTTGGTGGCTAAATGTTCATTGCATGCGAACCGCCAGAGTTCTTCCCGTTTCCCCAATGTATTTTGCGTTACAGCTCAAACGCTCGATTTGATAAATTGTTCCTATCTTTGAGCAATTTCCAAAACTACCGTTTGGGCAAGTGACGCAGCTCTCCAAGATATGCACTGCTTGTCGTAGAGTCTATTCCGGACCAGCTGCCGTCTGATACTGTCCCAAGAAACGTTCACCTAGACAACATCGTCCTGCAGCTGCGCTGTAGCAAGAACTCTTTGAATGTCAGCAGTAACTCTGCGGGAGATGAGAGGAAGTACGAGAGGCGCCTTATCCATACGGGGTCGATCTCGACGATTATTGTAAGATCTTCGTTGGTGACCTGATACCGCGTAGCCATTCGAGACGGCTATATTTGCAGCTAGTCGCAATGATTCTTGTCGTTTATTAGATCCTGCACACATCTTTACTGCCGTTCGGAACATGTTGCTTACAACAGCTCGTTTCACAGAAGTAGGATGTACAGTCCTGGCGTGAATCAGGATGTTCTTAGAAGTTGGGAACAACTCGAAAATCAGGGCGGGTGACGTTCTACCCCCGCCCTTGAAACGGAGGCGTGGCAAATGTCTGCGTCTCCACTATCTTCTAAGGCAGCCACAGGACTCTCGAGCAAGCCCAGAGGTTGGGGTGGGCGGGCCAGGGGGACGAGGAGGTAGAACGCTCGACCCCCGAAAATCAGCTGTCTGTTATCTCCCAAAATCCGATCTGGCGAAAATCATCAGAACCCGAGTCGTCCAAATATCCGGCTTCTCAAAGATGCTATCATTTGCACAATCCTTTAAACCAGGTTTGAAGAAAATGACGGATCCGAAATATCCGAATCGGCATCGGATCCTATGTCAATTACGCAGGAATTGGTCTAGAACAATAGTTATTGAAATTTCTGCCCGTATTTATGTTAAGGCTGCAGTGTTGACCTGGGAAGCTTTTTTGTTGCAATCGCAGTTTAGAATGTTTTTTTTTAAAGCTGCATGTTGGTTCTGAGCGTCTTCTTTCCTTTCTCGCGTGAATCAAAATAAATAAGTTTTATGTTTATACATTAGACCATATTCAGTGCTGTAACACCATAATCGTTTTGCTTAGTTTTTTCCTTCTTTTTTCAGTCTTTTTCGTAATTTTTGTTTTATTTTAGAACGATTTACGTGCTGTACAGTCTCGGCGGTCTAGCTATGAGGGCTGCAAGGCCGTTATTGTTCGGTGACGACGAGATAGCTTGGGGAGCCGCTAGAGCCATTTTTTATGTAGGTACAGAATGAAGTGTTAGTACGACACCGATTCCAACTTTTTTTAGTTTTAGTTGATACCGCTCTTCACATTTCTGCTGCCGTTGGTCACCATCATCCTCCTACGGAAGTACAAATCGGAGCGGCAGTGTAACATCAAGTCGATTATCACCATGAAGAGCACTGGGATCGACGGCATGAAGAACTACCAGCACGTGATAGATAAGGCGTGGAGAATCTAGCACAACAGCTCCTCGAACGAGTTGCTCTGCGCCTGTCTACTGCAACAGTTTGATGTATAGCTTCGGGTCAAGGACATGATGCACCCTTGCATAGCAATATATGCATGTATACCATTTTCACGTCGAACTGGACACTCTTCTGAGCTGGCTTAAGACTTTTGAAACCAAGTCGAACTCATCTATATTGAAATGAGCGTCTTCTACATTAAACTAGAGACTCTCCAAAAAGGTAAGGATAATTTTTTGGCCATGGAAAATTTTAGCATTGTTGTGCTGCTGCGATGACAGGTGGAGAGGGGGGGGGACAGTTAATCCGGACGAGACACGAAGAAAAATGAACATCTGAGCATCCGGCTGCGGCCTTATATAGGGCGCGGCCCGCCAGATCGGCAGACTGGTCAAAAACGATTATCGACTTTTTGGTCTACGACCAACGACAACAGACAACAATAGGTTACAACAATGGTTGAAACACTACTATCTTCTACAGTATAACTTTCTTTGAAGTTTTAATTCATCTACCCAATAAGTGAACACATTGTTTAAAAAAATTCAATTTTTTATGGAATTTCACACCCGTATACGTTTCAACAAAAGCCAATGTGAAGAACACACATATCCTCACTTTCACGGTCCATGTAACACAGACGGTTTTGACGGTTTATATGAAACAATCCAATAAAAGTTGCGGCAAACTTTTTGAATGCACGGTGCGATCTGCTTTCCCAATGCGTTGCATGTTTGCTTCTTTGCTGTGCTTCAAGACAGTTACTTTGTTGATTAATTGTTTTTCTAAAAATAAAAATGATGTGAAATCATTACACTTATTGGGGCACGTAAACCAAAAAAAAATCATGGAATGCTACGCCACACTTCCCTTGAACGAAATTTTTTCTATCATTCTTATTCAGTCTGTGGTTTACCCTGACTGAAGGTCATATCGAGTTGGAAGAGTTCAGTTTGATTTCAAAAGTCCCATTTTAAAGGATAAGGATAAAGGACGCCGTTACTCAATCCCTTTGGGATGCGCCACGCATTCTACTTCTACGAGATGTCGTGGAAGCGGTTTGAATGCGTATTTGGCCATACAATGACTTGCGGTGGCCAGCCGGTGAATATGTCAGCGCTTTATCCTTCCCAGACAAGTCTGGTACCAATTCACCGATCCCGGAAGGATGGAAGGCTTGGTTGGCCAGCGGGAAATCCGAACCAGGAACCTGGTATCGGGTGCAGGCGACAGTCGGCGCCTCCTCCGACTGCGCTACACGCGCCCCCCCCCCCCCCCATCGGTAGGATAGCTTAAAAGAGAGTCGAATTCGGTTTGAAGTGACCAGTTCGATTTGAAAAGTGTCCATTTCGACGCGGAAATGGTACATAAGGAAATAGAGCTTATCTAGCAAGAGTCGCTTTAAAGTAGGCGCTTTCTTGATCTTCTTTCTTGATTTCTTGATTAATTTTTGATTAAGGGTATATGAGGAGAGTGCGTATAACAGCAATATGACGTAGACATTGGTTTTCTGGATAGCGACTACGCAGCTATGCCATTTTCTCCTTAAACTGAACACTTTTCAATTTAAAAAAATCGAAAAGAACTTCTCCCAAATCAAAGCCAGCTTTTTCACAATAAAATAGAAACTCTCCAGCTGGCTAGAATAATTTTTTCTCAAAGGATAAGGGATAAAAGACAAGGGGACATCAATCCCTTCGCATCTACTTCTAGCGGATGTCGTGTAGGCGATTTGAATTCGTATTTGGCCACACAATGATCTATGGTGGCCAGTCGATGAACAAGTCAGCGCTTTATCCCTCCCAGACAAGTCTGGTACCAATTCACCGACCCCGGAGGGATGGAAGGCTTGGTTGGCCTGGGCGGGAAATCCGAACCAGGAACCTGGTATCGGGTGCAGGCCACAGCCGGCACATCCCACTGGGCTACACGCGTCAGGAATGTTCGATTTAGTTAAGTTAAATTTAGTATGACTTTCTCTAACAAGATTTTTAGTTTATCTGCCTCAGTAAGTAAACAGACGTTAAAATTGTATGAAATTTATATATCCAGAGATCGCGCCATATACTGGACTAGATCTGGTGCGATTTTCACCTGATTGATAGTGTTAATGCTGCTTTCTTGAAAGAGCGATGTGAGGATGTGTACGTTTTATAACGGTTCTTGTTGTACCGTTTACATATATGTGCACCACGTACACTTCTTGCTATCAATCAAACAAAAAGCGGCGATCTATTCAACTGCATAGCGTGATCTCTTCCTTTAACACAGAAAATGATTGTCGTCAACAAGCCTTAAAATGAATTTTAATTCAGCAACTTTCTTTAAGAAAACTGAATTTTCATATGATATAATTTTTATGTCATCAAGGAGTTTTAAAATTTCAAAGATAGTCATACTAAATTTTCTTTGAACAAAAATTGTTTTAACCTTTGAGGAGAGTCTCTATTTTAATGTGCAAGAAGCTCGTTTTGATTTGGAAGACATTCAACCTGATTTCAGAGGCGTCAGGCTTGCTTAAATGTATGGCTCATTTGATTTGAAAATTTTCCGATTTGACATGAAAATTGGTATATGCGCGTTATAGGAGGTTATGGATAAGAAAACGTGGCTAGCGACTGTTATTATTTGCGAATACTGGTCCTCTCTGCCAAATGTGTAATATTTATAAGCCATCCGTTCTGCTTTGCATTGAAGGCGTTGTATTTCTGTGGTATAAATTGTTTAATACTTATGTACCGCTTTTAACACACACGTGAATAAGCCAGTGATCTTGTACATATGGAGCTCATGCAGATGGCAAAACGTTTCGCGAAGTTTTCGGCATGGACGGCAGGCCATCATGAGACAATTGTTCCCACTCCAGGCGCAAGGATTCCTTCAGGAACTCGAGACTGCGATGGCGTTTGACGCCGACCCTAGCCTCTAAAATGCTCACATACTGTAGTCCATCGGATTCAAAATTCGGAGAATACGGTGACAATTCCGAAGGCGTAACGAAGTCTGAGAAATCGGCCTTGCACCACGCCTGCGTAGTCTTTGCCCTACGTGCGGGAGTAAAGTCCTGTTGGAACGTTCAATGGGCATCACCGACGTGCTGGTGGGCCCAAGGAAGAACTACGGACTCGAGAATGTCTTGATGGTACACATATTTGTCGATTATCACTCCTTTATCCACGAAAATCAAAGAGGTCTTGCCGTTGGTGCAGATTCCGCTCCAAACCCTGACAAATTGTAGGTTCTGTGAGGAGTGCTCGACATGACAGAGGAGTTTAGGGCCTATGTAGTCTGGCGATTGTGCGCTTGCTCCACGGTGAACAGCATCTCATTCGTGAACAGAATCCGCTCCCACCCACGACCTACGGTCCATCGCCGAAAATTTCGCGAAACGTTTGGCACTCTGCATCGGCTCCATGGGAGGCCACTTGAGTGATAAATGACTAAAGCCATATAATTGTGATAGTTTAACTATGAAAGTATGGAAAACAAAAAAATTAGTTTGGTTTTCGTTTCGCACAGGCCATTAGGCGAATACCAAGCAGACAGAGTATCCTTCCCCCTGTGCTCATCAGTAAGGGAGGGAAAGAAAGAAGGAGTTGCTGCTGTAAACTAACCTGAGCTCCTCCTATAGATCTAGGACTTGGCGAGCAACAATTGTACGTAAAGAAGCAAGTTTAAGATGTAGTAGAGAATTGATGATATAAAGATACCGCCAGAAAAGAATAAACCTTGAATGGAAGGAATTAAGGAGGTGTAGGAAGCGTAGCAGTAAATTAGAATAGATAGAACAACTCGCAGCAGTGGCACGGAGAGCGCAACGTGGCTCAGCGAGAAGATCCACTATGGGGAAGGTAATGGATTTTAGAAAAAGGGGGAATGGTTGTTAGGGAAGGAGTTAGTTAAGGTGGAGGAGGAAATAATAATGGGGTAGACCTCCACGCCGAACCACCAAACGCCCTCCAGTCCACCACCGCGAGCAAAATAAATTAGGGAGTATGTTTTTATAGTTTATGCGCTAGGATTTTAAGAGTGATAAAATTAATGAAACGTTGAAAACAACACTATTCAAAAAATTTACATAACGAGTCCTTTATCGGAATTTTAGTGTGACTTAGATCCTATTTATATTGGATAAATTTGCTTTTATGAATGCATTTAAACAACGAACAATTGAAAAGTTATTGTCATATCCTAACTCGAACAGTTGCCTTTTAGTATGCAAAAGCCTAGTTACAAAATCACCTTTAAAACTACAGGTGCGTGCAATTCTCAGAATTTCTGCATAGATCGTGGCTTTTTTTGATATGAGCTAATCACACCACTTGAGTTGATTAACCTTATTGCTTGTATTGTTGTAATTCAGTCGTCGTTTTCTTGAATTGCTGGTTTTTTCATAATTACGATAAAACAATCTTGTCCACGTAATCTTGGTTCATTCTGTAATATACCATTATGGGCAATGTGGAGAGCACAAGTGCACTAGTGCCGAAATCTTTTCCGGCTATGTTTAACTGGCATCGCGCTCCGCAACAACCAGCAAGTCTGCAGCTGTTTCGGTTGTTTCCCTTCGGAGCAGTACTTTACAGGCAGAGATTAGTTCTCCTAATCTCGTAGTGAACAAAATTACTCTTATTTTTTTATTGTTCCTCTTCTCTTTGAAGATATGAATGACTTGAAGAATTCTAGTAGGAATGTAAAAACAGATAGGCAACAACTGCAGTGCTGCTTAGTTATGCATGTTGTGCCTCACCATGCATGCTTCTCCCGGAATCTTGCTTCTATTCATTCTTGGTCACTTACCTTTACATTTTTGATTACTCGGAATTCATATTCCATTGAAAGTCAGATCACACATACACATAAGGGGAGAGAATAACATGTTTAAATTGCGTCCTCTCGACTAACTAGATCACGAAACAACATAGAGTGGGGCGTAATAAAGAAGATGGGAAACGTAGATGCAGACTAATATTACTGTTATGGTCGCGTGTTCCTTTCACAAATGTTGATTATTATTATTTATTATTATTTATTTATTTATTTATTTTTTATTTTTTATTGGGCGCGCGTAGCGCAGTCGGAGGAGGCGCGACTGTCGCGTGCACCCGATACCATGTTCCTGGTTCGGATTTCCCGCCCAGGCCAGCCAAGCCTTCCATCCCTCCGGGGTCGGTGAATTGGTACCAGACTTGTCTAGGAAGGATAAAGCGCTGAATTGTTCATCGGCTGGCCACCGCAAGTCATTGTATGACCAAATACGCATTCATGTCGCCTCCACGACATCCCGTAGAAGTAGAATGCGCTGGCGCATCCCGGAAGGGATTGAGTAACGCCGTCCTTTATTCTTTTATTATTATTTATTATTTATTATTATTAATTGCACGATTGTGGTATAATATTTCATGTGGTACAATATTTCAAAAAAGCGAAGGAAAACAGCCAAGCAATAAGGGTCTGTTCATACTTCGCGACAAGAGCATCTCGTCGCCCGTGCAAAACACGCATATCGATTAAAATCGAGCGCGCGCCAACGAAAAGTCTTAATACTCCTGCGCCGGCGCTGTCGCTCCAGTCGCTCCAGTCGCCTGTTTATACTTCCGCGCACTGCGCACGCCACGCGCGCTGGGCTCTCGTCGCTCTTGTCACTGCTGTTGCGAAGTATGGACAGGCATTAACAAACCGCGGAATGTATTACTAGCTATTGAACAGATAGAAACTAGCAACTAAACTCGGGGTAGCATCTAATGCAACTACTGCAAACAGCAGCTAGCAACTACTGTTATGGATTCATACGTTCAGGATGTTTTGGAAGCGTTGTAGTTTGACGGAGCGATGTGTGCATCAGTAAAGTCCTCTGTTCCCCCATCTTCATCAATTGCTCGCGAATCCTGCCCACTTTTCTTGTTTTTTCTTTCCCCTTTTCCCTTTTCTCTTATTTCATGTCATCTTTCATTAGCCAATTTAATTTGCTTCTTCTGCGATTTTTCTTCCCTTGTAGTGAATGGCTCGATTTGGTAATAAATAAATAAATAAATAAATAACAAAAGCGCCCTATTGACGAAGACGAAACGCCTACAGTTGCGTTTAACCCTATCAGCGTTATACCAGGTGGCACATTCGCTAGTGCTTGACTCCCTCAACGACATCCCTCACTCCGAGATTCTGATAGAACGTTCATGATTTACGATCATATGGAAGAATAACAGGTTTCGCTTCCTTCTAAATGCAAGAGTTGCTAATCCAAGATTGCTATTTCTATCTTTACTTGAGGGTTTTGGTCTTGAAGGAAGCCCAGTGTGCCTATCATTACCTTCTTGATGAGACTATTCTGGACCCGTTCAAAAACTCGCAGCTTTCTTCGTGTGTGGATTGGAGACAAGTATCATATTCCAAATTAGGCCTTACAAAAACAGTATATGCCTGAAGAAGCAGTCCACAATCCGTGGAATGAGCGCTCTGAACACATTGAACATTCACCTCCTAGCTTTATTGGCACAACCACACAATGTTTTCAAAATTTGAATTACTACTGACTAGAAATTCTAGGTATTTTACTTTTTTTTATTTCGTCAGGTACTAATAAGAGGAGTATTACCCATGTATTACAGTACAGTATTCAGAGTCAAGTGCACATGCAACCTCCTAGACGACCACATTTTTTTTTACCTCGTAGAAGCTGAGACAAGTAGAGTGTATTACTATGTGGAGACTGAGACAGAGACACTATCGCTGCCTTTTTCAATAGTTGGTATGCTTGACTGAATCTTGCGGCAGCAATTAACATTTACGCTTCACTATCTATTTGAGATTCGTGCTCGTGTTTGAATCATATTCAGCCAGACTTTACTACTATTTCACTGTCTAGTCCAGATCGACCACCGATCTTTAAACTTGAGAAAGAAAATGATTAGTTTTTTCCATCGCGAAAGTTTTGCAGGCTCGGACATATGTTCTGTTCCAAGACATCAAAAATCTGTTGATACTGTTGGCGTCATTCCGTCTCTGTTTGTGCTTCATTAATCTTTTTTGGTTGTTTATTGATTCAACGAAGTTAGATATTTAAGGCGATTAGGTAGAAACATAAGATGTGATTGAATAAACAACAGCTCTTGAAATGTGACGGAAGTTGTGTAATCATTCAGTGACTTGCGGAAATTGAAATCGATTTGTACTCCTGGGAAGAAGGATTGTGGAGAGTTCTGTGTTTGAAACTCTTTAATAGCTTCGAACCATCGTTTTATTTGCGCCAACTGGAGCAAGCAGCCCAAAATCCTATGCAGTCGTAGTGAAACTTCATTAGATAAAGTCTTCCGAAATGATTCTTAGCACACAATGCTAGCTGAAATGCTACTTATGCTACCGCTTTTTCAATAGAAGAATTTCAAGAATTCCCATCTCGATGACGTCGGATAGTTTCCCATGTGACTTGCCCTGCCTGTAGCGATACCTCGCCTGTTTTTCACGAAGCGCAAGAGGTTAATTTCGTCTGGAGATACGTGGCCAAGCGAGTCACTTTGAAAAAGACAAAATTGTAGCTTTATGACTCTTAGTCTCTCCTATTATGTCAATAACTCTTTTTAAACTCCAAAGTGTACTAAATATCCATGACGTGTGATTTTTCGTTATGAAACGCATAGCTGCTCTCTTTATTTTTATGCTATTTGTATCAAAGTTTCTAATCACAAATAGGCAAAT